>APFE030866303.1:0-38933 GCA_000404065.3 Pinus taeda
CCATTTTGTCGGTTTGAATTTCTGGTTCCTGTTTTTCCAATTTCATCAGGATGAACACTTTCAAGTGTCTTTGTCAGCCATTTTGGGGGACCTTTATGAGATGGTCCAGGCTGCTCTATTGATTGAGTTGGGACTGAATCAAGATTGAGTCTCCCAATTCTATCAATTACATCACTTAAAGCATCATTTGTTGTTGGAGTTTCAGTCGGGGGAGAGTGTTCTTCAGAAGAATATTCCACATGTTGATCTAGAATAGGAATCCCCCCTTCAAAATCTGGAATCTAATTATCAAATTCTTGAAATGATTTCGTTTTTGTGAATCTATCCAAGCGATCAAGTTGCCGCTCAACAACATTGTCAGATTTGGATGATTCAAGAAAAATTACATCTCTGGATACAATAAACTTTTTATTTACTTCATCATAGAGGCGATATACTTTGGAGGTGTTTGAATACCCCAGGAAGATACACTTACGACTTCTAGCACCAAGTTTGTTTCTATGTACCTTTGGTATCAAAGCATAACAAGTGGAACCAAAGACCCTGAGATGTTTTACCGAAGGAACATGTCCATACCACATTTCATATGGAGTCTTGTTTCTTATAGAATTAGATGGACATCTATTCTTTATATACGCAGCACATAGAACAACATCAGCCCAAAACATTATCTTTACATTTTTGAAGAAGAGCATGGATCGTACCATATTTAAGATTGTCCTATTCATTCTTTCAGCTACACCATTCTGTTGGGGATTATAAGGCACAATTGTTTGATGTTTGATCCCATGTTGGCGAAGATAATTTTCAAATTCATTTGATGTGTATTCTTTTCCATTATCAGTGCGAATAGACCCAACATGAGATTGTGCATCATTTTCAACCCATTTATGAAAATTCTTGAATGTTTGAAGAGCATCAGATTTGTTCTTCAATAAATAAACCCAACACATTCTGGTGTAGTCATCAATAAATGTCATGATATATTTATTTCCATTTGCAGAAGGAACAACCATTGGACTATATAAATCTGAATGAATGAGTTCAAGTTTTCTATGTGCTCTTGAATGTGAATCATGAAAAGGCTGTTTGCTATGCTTTCCTAGAATGAAAGCATCACATTGCTTAAGTTTTCTAGGAATTGTAGGCAAACCAGAAACACCATTTTTCTTCAACAAGCGGAGGCTGTCATAGTTCAAATGTCCAAATCTAGCATGCCATAATAAACTTGATGGAAGAGTACCTTCTTCATGATGAGAATTGTATGAGAAATGTTGTGCCCGAGCAGAGGTTCCTTGTAGCTTGAGAAGCCTTTCTTCTTCTATTCCCCTCATGACAAGTGAGTGGTCAGAAGCTTTTCTCACCTCAAGCTTGCCATCAAACATATGAATGGAGTGACCTTGCTGGCGGATGTGAACCAAGGACAACAAGTTTATCTTCCGCTGTGGGAGATATAGAACATGGTGCAGAAGAAAGTCTGGAAGACCAGGCAATTTAAGCCTAATTGTGCCAAGCCCTGATGGCCTGATTTTTGATTGGTTTGCAAAGTATAATGCTCCATCAACATTGTCAGTAAATTCTTCAAAAAAATCTTTTCTATGAGTCATGTGGCAGGTTGCTCTTGAATCAAGCAACCAATCATTTTTCCAAGAAGCAAGTGAATCATTAAACAAATCTTCATTTACTCCAATTTTACATTGTGCCACAACATAATGAGTGGATTCAGGTGTTTTACCTTTGTCTGTATCTTCATTTTTACCTTTATGTTGGTTTCGTTTCTACTCAATTTTGTCCCATGGTAGCTTGCATGTAGAGGCATCATGTGATCCATTTCTTTTATAACGAATGCAGTGCAAATCTGCTTTTTCTCCTTGAGAGTGTCTGCCCCTCCTGCCTCAGAAATATCTTCCTCTTCCTTTTGAATGCATACTGTAACAAAAAAATACTTCTGCTGGAAAAAATGTGCTTTTGATGTAAAAAAATGTGCTTTTGATTTTTTTATTTTAACAAAAGCTCAACCCATATGGTTATTGTAGCAGCATTTGACATTTTCTAAAAAAACACACACAACGAGTGAGGCGGTGTGGGAAAACAGTATGGTAGAACAACACATTCATGCAAACATAATCGGATACATGTTTCATAGGCTATAAGAATCTGCCAAGCACCAGATTATAAGCTTGATATGATATATAAAGTTAATTAAACATCAACTATATCAATGCATAAACCTGCAAAAAACTGTCAGAAGTTACACGTCTTCTTGGCTACGCAGCTTAGCTAACTTGTTAGTCACCAGAATATCAAGTTGTGCAGCACGTTCTACAATTGCTTTCCTCTTTAATGATGAAACATAGTGTGTGATTTCAACACAATATGTTTCATGACCACTGCAACACCAACAAATAGATAATTACACTTAAATTTATATAACCCGATTCCCAAATATTTGAGGGGTAGATGATGCTAGTGCATGGAAGCCATTAATTGTGCCGTAGCTTATGAACCCAATATTAAATCAAATCAAATGCACATGGGTTTCGCATATTTGACACCAATCTTGTAATCTTCGACTTTAAAAAAATACCAGGCCAGCGTTAAAAAATACCAGGCCAATGTTAATACAATACCAGGCTAGTGTTAAAATATTTCTGATACCTCAGTTTCTTCCAATAATCAGTGTGGAGTCTCACTTGAGTGCGAGCGGCTTCATCTCTTCCACATCAACCAACTCTTAACAACCCATAATTATGCTCCTTTCCCCGACAGCTGTAATGACTGCAGTTATGCTTTATACTCACGCAAACGTAATATGAATAGTGACAAATATGGGGAGTGGTGTATATATAATATATATGAAACAACTACATTCATTTCCACATCCTTCACATAAATTAATGCGTAGCCAAACAACTCTATAAATAAACAAAATTTCTTACGGCTCTCAAGAGTAAATAGCCACAGAACTCAAATTAGGAGAATTTCCATCAACCAAGGTCAATTTGACATGATGGATCAATCCCATCCTTGAACTACATAATTATATTAGCTGGTTGCATATATCATGGATAGCTAAAAACTCTCTTTGATTCCTGGTAGCTGATTGCAGCGTATGGAGGGAACGCCCAACATTCACGTTGGGTTCACTATTACAAAACAATCAACGGACCAACGTATGGTTCAAAAGAATTTTGGCAGCAGCATACAACGTACAACAAAGAACTGTATGCATTCAGTGGATAGAAGGCAAAGTAGGAATAACTTTGAGTGAGAGCAGGAGTTCATTAGGATAGTTCAACGCATGTCAGGCCAATGTACAACATTGACTTTGAGGGGACAAAGAGCAGTTGGCAGTGGACAAAGAGCAGTTGGCATGGGAGTTACAACTATTTTGGGAGTTGGCTCTGATACCATGTCAAGCCAGGCAGTAACTCCATAAGGAAAAAATGATTCGTCTGTTCTATTCCATCAGGTAGGTCTTCATTATATACATGAGGGGGAGATTGTTCAGTTCGTCTCCCGATGACTGTTCATATTTCCTATTTATCTATTTACATAAATTCACCCAATCACAAGGATTAGGTGTCAACAACAAGTGTGCCTTTTAGCATGCTTCCCTCCTTAATCTCCTTATTCATCATATTTCCATGGTATGATAGAGTTCCTACATATGCAATTAACTCATGACAAAACACCATTAGTCTGAAAACCCCCTTGTCTAAGTTAGTGTTTTATGATCCACTACCTGAGCCAGAATTAGGTGGTAGGCTGGGAGAGAGGGCTCAGTGATTTCACAACTACACATTTCAAGTAGCCAGGGGTGAGGCTTGAGCTGTGAGACTACATAGTATAAATTTTAGGAAAGATTGAGGGAAAAAATTGTGCAATCCTGAGAGCCAGTGGTACAGGCTGAAGGGATGGGCACTGAGAAGGCATATTGTGCAGTTTTAGGAGACAAGGGAGTTTGGGACGCTGAGAAATTGCACAGTTAAGAGGATCAAGGAATGAGCTTGAGGCTTGTGATTGCGTAATTCATAGTGAAGGCCAGGTTGGGAGGAATGGTTGCACAATTATGGAGGTCAAGGTTGGAGCTTGGGCATAAAAACTACACAGTGTAGCAGTAATGGGAGGCATGAACTATGCATTTCATAGTTTCAAGGGGCAAGGTCACAACTAGAGGATTGAAACTACGTAGTGCATAGTTTAGAGAGGGCAGGTGAAGCCAAATTGCTTAGTTGGGAAGCTTTCTCAGAAATGGCGAAGTGTAAGACCAATTAGACTAATGTGAACAATGATAAGACTTCAACTATGATCTCACACTTAGACTACTTGATGACGGAACAACATAGATCACCCATGACCAATGAAAAATGCATTTCCCTCAATGTGACAACTTTATGACCAGTTACGATAAGTGCGACACTTAAGATAGACTTTCGAATGAACGCGATGACACTAGTGCGACAATGCTTAAAACTTTGTGAATGAGTGTGACATATGTGTACATAGTTAGAAAAAATCATATACACAAATAAAATGTCAGAATATGCTTCTACAAATTGTGTTACAACCAATCATGCCAAAAGACAAAAATTTACCCAACTTGCAAAGGGGAGAAAAATACTTCAATAAAGTACATGAAATGAGTTTCAGTGTTTGCAACAATAATGTGCAAGACCAAGAAACACTCTGAAATTTAGTGTAAGCCAAAATTTTGGAGGGTGTTGTGGAATATACAACAAATATCTAACCCAATTTACCTCAAGAGAAATCATATGATAGCAGGTAAATGCACCCAAACCAAGTGATTGTATCCACCACCATGAAAACCTCGATTTTTCTCTACCATTCTACAACCAATATTATTCACAAGTGACACTACAAACATTGCATTGACCACATATTTGAAGGATTGAAATCTAAGTATGCTTTCATGTGGCATTAAGAGGTCATTTACTCCATACTATTGGACACACCTAGCCCACTGCCTCTCCAACTAATCAATCTCTTCTAGGGCCTACCAAAAATACATATAAATCAATATGTATGTAGTATTTGAACCTAGATCTATATTGAGTAGATCCTTGTGACTCAAATACTTCTGAGTGTATTTGTGTTTTCAATAATTAAATCCATCTTATCAATTAAATATAAGTTAAGACTAACCTCAACCTATCCATCTTTACAAATTTGTTAACACATGTTATCATGAAAGGAATTTAAAACCCCAAAGTCTCATGTGTAAGCTCATCCATTTAAAAGAACCATGAGACACCATGCTCCATGTATATTTTCCTTGAATTTCAGTTTCTTAGTATCTATTATATTTGTAATGAATTGATGATAATGTGCAACGAAATGTCAATTATGGATTGAAGTCACCATGAGTTCATTTTTTTTCTCGCATTTGTAGATATATTTTTTTGTCTTAACTATTGTATTTTATTGAGATTTTACAAATATTATTTCTATAAATCAATTCCACTTCTTAAAATAATTAAGTATTAATAATATAGTATGGTTAAAAATCATGGTAGCTTTATCCATCATAGATAGTAAATTTTGGATCTCTCAATCTTCTTTATGAATGTATCACTTTGAAAATGTGCAACTATGGTTACCAATGTTTCTTGCATGGATTGAAAGATTCTAACATGTGTTGGTAGAGCCCACATGATATCTAGTCATGCCCAATAAATCTTAAAAAAAAACATCATTTGTCAAATTTGTATCTTTTACGAATATACCATCTATCATGTTCTCACCATCTAGGACTTTTAGAGTTGTTTAGTGATTTGAGCTCATATTGACCAGTCCAGTCCCATGTTCATCATTGTTAACTATATCAGATCATAATGACAGGGAATTGACATGCACATACATGAACCATGGAAAATCGGGATTCATGAATCTCGAGCATTTTCCATTCACATTATATTAATTCAATCAAGCAAAAGCATAGATATTGAACCATTCAAAACACATAATAAGTTATTCTCCACTCCATCAAACTCAACCCCACCACCTCCATGAAACTATTCACTTAGAAAATAATCACAAATAGTCATATTAACAATAAATAAGATCCTAATCTAATTTTGACAAATTTCAAAGAAGCTTATATTCTTATCATGAAATTACATCAAAATTTTAAAAGTTCAATGTTATGAAACTTTTCACCTTATGATATTCTAGATACACTTTAGCTCTATGGCCTCCATTTCATCCTACCATTGTTATTTCTCTGTATCTAGCCATTAGCTTTTAGGATAACCTTCTATAAATAAACATCCTTCCACACATAACACCTTAGTAAACACAAAATCCGATTTATATGAACTTTATCAAATATTTTGTTTAAAATAAGTAAAAACTCGTTGAATTCATCGCCATAGCTAAATGATGTAGGAGCATTAGGCGAAGAGGGAAATACTTTGTATTTTAAAACTTAGGGGTTTTTAAGTTTTTAGAGGGGCTAGATTTTTATGAATGATTTGAGTGGGTTTTATGTATTAAATATTGTAAATGTTTGAGGATATGAGAGAATTTGGTCAGTTGAGGATATAAAGGGATAAGAGATTTTTCTAAATATTAATTTAGAAATTAGTTTCATTAATTTTGGGTGAGAGAGGATCCATAGGGATTCAAGAGTGATTTTAGGATTTGTTGAGATATTTAGGGGTTTGTTGAGGAATTGAAGGGATAGAACTTAAATTAGATTATTTTAAAATTGTATAAATTATCAAGCCTCGAAGGCATTGAAATCAGTGAGATTGTGAGTGAAAGTGTGAGTAGAGAGCATGGGTTTCTACCTGGAAGCCTTCGGGTAGTTTGTAAAGAGCCAATGAGTTGGAAATTAGGCCAAGGAAGGAGATTAGTATGTAAGTGCTGTGTGTATTAATGAAGAATTTAATTTTCTGAAGATTATGTCCCATTTCTAAGTTATGGGTTGTGCAATTAAATTTGGTTGGTGATTGATTGATTGTTTGAGATGGTGCATTAATTTTAATTGTGAAACTGGGTAAATCGATCACAAATTTGGATTGATTCTATATAAGGAAAAATTGGATGTAAATCGACTTTTGTAATCACTAGTTGAAAGAGGCGCAATTCTTGTCTTTAACTATGGAATTATATATGTTAAGAAAATCGTTGCATAAAGGGTTATTGAAATTTGATTTGAAGGAATCAATACCGAGTCTGGTTTTTACAAGAACTATTGATGTCTGAGGGACGCAGTAAAATAATCTTTGAACTTTGAAGATGTATTGAATTATATGTTGCTGGAATCAATTCATTTAGTGGCATCGATTGAGAAATTATGTTCAATAAAAAATGTTGTTGATGAATTTAAAACAATTGAAGTTGATTTCAGTACAGAGGAAGATGTGTTTGAAGTCAATTTCAGCAGAGAAAGAATGCCCGTGTGAAAAAGAGCATTAAATTTCTGGGTTAATCAATTTAAAATCCTGTATAATTTAGCTTCAAAGAAACCCAATTCCAATTTTGAAACAACAGTTTGAAGATTTGAGTAGTGCTGGAAATTTAATACGTTGAAAACTTCAGGTATGAGTAGAGTTTTTTTCTAAATTAAATGAATACGTTAAATCTGCGTTGAACTTGGTCAACTAGGATAGTTTGAGATCGATTAATTCAATCCACAGCTATTGGTTATAACAGCGCAGCGGAAACATCAATGAAATACGGTTTTGAATTCACTTACTATGTGTTGTTTTATTGATTGAAATCGTGTGAAAGCCTGTAGTTAAGTCCAGAAGTTTTGAAACAAATGTATGGTGGAAATAAAATTGATACAGTGGAAATTTGCGTATAAGAAGTAGCGGAACTTTGGCAATGGATAATGGGCACAACCTCTTCAGAATTATAAGGCTTTTGACCTTTAAAAAGTTTGATTACCAGGTGGAAGCATTGTGAAGGCGCAATTGAAATTGAAGGGCGTTTATGGAGGTAAGCTCAATTGTGTTGAAATGTGGCCATAAAGACTTGTAAATTTGTGTGGGTCAATGTTATTGAAATGATTCGTTGTAAAGGTCGATTTACATTGGAATATATAATTTCAATCTCAGGAAGTGTGGGCGCATTCTTTGAATCCAGTCATATTTGAATGTTGATGTTAAATGGAAATGATGAATGCTATTTATTGGGTTTGATATATGTGAGAATTTGAATGTTTGAGTTGTTGGGTTTGATGGAAAGTTTCAAAATTTTATGAATTTGCCATGAATGAGGAAACTCCCATATACAGTAGGTGATTGGTTTTATAACCATAATAAGGAATTTAAAAAGGAGCTTCCGTGTGTGCAAATGATAGTATGTGAAATTGCTCGGTAATGAGGTTTTTATTGGGAGGTTTTTGGAGATGTATTTGAGAGAAAAGATTCTGGGTATTGCAGGGTTGGCCCTGCATCATTTTGGTTTCAGAGCTGGAATGCTCTGTTGAAGATGTTTGTTTTCTAAATGAGGACAGGAAAGTTCTGTTGAGAACTGAAGTGTTTTATTTGAATATGTTTAAATCTGATATGCAAGCTACATAATTGCAGTGAACAGGATGGCATAAGTAAATGGAGGACAAGATCATGCAGGATCTTAAAGGTGAGATGATTTTATGATTTGAAATTTATGATTGAAGTTTATGGTTGCAGACAAGATGATGGAAGTGAACCTGACATTCAGCTAAAGGATGGATAGGGAGGACAATTGTAGTGTCCTAAAGAAGAAGGTGAGTTGAAGAGATAGCCTAGAGAGAGAGCAGAGGAGACTGCTCAAGAGGTTCTAGAGGCAGTGAACCAGTACTTACCAAAAGACTGAGTGAAGAGAGCTTGGTGAGGTAAGTGGAGGTAGCAGGAGAGCTTGTTTTTGCAGAGGCTAGTGCAACTCATGGTGAGTGAGAAACTCATGGAGAAGATGATCATGGAGGATCATAGAAGAGGTTCAGAGGAATGCCATAGAGGTAAGATGACTTATGAAGTCAGAGAAAGAGAAATTGCAGTAATGAAGGTACAATTGCAGGTACTACAGGAATCACTGCAAGAGCAGGAAAACCAGAAAGGAGGATGGATCTTTCCACTGAAGGGAAAGAAAGTGATTTGGCATCCATTGCAGATGAAGTTAAGGCAAAGTGTGATTGCCTTATTGAAAAAGGAACTTAGAGTTCTTGTGCCAGAGATGGAATTTGAAGATTCCACACGTAGATCTGTTCAAAGGGAAGTGCTTGAGGAAGCAGTCAAGACTAAAAAGTCTTGTGGTTTTAAAACTAATGAGTTGTGTATGTTTGCAGGTATAGTACAGGGAGATGAGCAAGCTTTGGAGTTTATTCAAGAAGATTTGAATCGGAATACTGTTCAGATCGATGCTGAGATAGCAAGATCTAAGGAGGAAATGAAGACAAAGGAGTCTAATCAAAATTTTGGTGAAGAAAGAGAAGGACCAGCTGATGATTGGTCAAGAGCTGGTGAAGGTATGGAAAATTGTGTGAAGTATTGCCAGAGGAAGCTCGAGTAGATGATGGATGTACAGTTGAGATGTATGCAAATCAGAGCAGCTGAGTTGGAAGAGGAGGTTTCCATTGATGAAACAGAGGAGGATATCATTGATGATTTCTTGAGTTATTGGGTAGATCCAGATCATCTGGATAATGTGAAGTCTTGTGTTTGTATAGCTAACAATTGTGATGTGATTACAGGTGTTGAGGAGGATGCGTAATCTTGTGAAGCTGTCACAAGCATGGAAAATAATCTTTTAGGAGATAAGTACTTTGAAGAAGAAAGCAACGATGCTTTTGCTGTTACAGCACAGGAAGTTCTTGTGAATGAAGAAAAGGATCAGCTTGAGGAGTTGGTATATGAAGCAACAACTGAAATTGTTGAAACTTGTAGTTTTAAAACTAACAAGTTGTGTATGAATGCAGGGATGATACATGATGATGATCAATTTGTTATAAATGCTGATAATGACAAATTGTTTTTATTAAGTGATGGACAGATAACTGAGTTTATTGCAGGAGTTGAGAATCAGAATTATGTTCTGATAACAGATGATGAGATGGTAACAACAGGAAGCTTGGCTTGTGAAAATATTGAAGATTGCATAGAAAGTTTCTCAAAGGAGATGACAGGTTTATGGCATGAGTTAAGTGTTCTAGAGAAGAGACTAGAAGTACAGAAGATAAGTGTTCAGAATATAAAGACAGAGATGAATGAAAATAAAGAAGTTCATTTTTATTAACCAGAACACATAGGAATTCTCAGAGAAGATGATGTTGAGGATAGAATAAGTGATAGTCTCAAGAATGATTGGGATTAGCATACTAAAATACTGGCAATGGCAAGTAAGGCACTGCGGCCTTATGATTTTTATTTTAACAAGTGTTTGGTGAATGTAGGCATTGGTACTAAAGAACATTTGACTCAATTGAGCAGTCAAATGAAGGGAGAAGAAGTTTTCTATTCCAGAAGACAAGAGGGCATGGATGATCGGGTGGCAGTCAGAATAGAAACAAGCATAGAAGAAAGAAGTCAACAAGTGACAATACAGATAGAGAGAGTAAAAACTGAGCAAGCTGTCTTAGCTCAGCAGACAGTAAGAAATCAACAACCGAGAGATTTATTGGACCAAGAGATTGAAAGCATCAGAAGACTGATGATGAAAGTATCCCAGAAGAGGCCAACAACAGTAAAACAAAGGAGAAGAAGCAAAAGAAAGACCGCAAAAGATTGTGAAAGCATAGTCAGTGGGGCGATGCAACATAAAGTGTGGAGACCTAGAGAAGAACAACAGATAAAATCAACGACAAGTGGGAAGTTTTAGCACAAGATATAGGATCCAGGCATACACAGTTCCGAACACATGATCAGGCGATCATGACTAATTTCAATCCTAGGAGTCTGATGCAGGAGCATTAGGCAAAGAGGGAAATACTTTGTATTTTAAAACTTAGGGGTTTTTAAGTTTTTAGAGGGGCTAGATTTTTATGAATGATTTGAGTGGGTTTTATGTATCAAAAATTGTAAATATTTGAGGATATGAGAGAATTGGGTTAGTTGAGGATATAAAGGGATAAGAGATTTTTCTAAATATTAATTTAGAAATTAGTTTCATTAATTTTGGGTGAGAGAGGATCCATAGGGATTCAAGAGTATTTTAGGATTTGTTGAGATATTTAGGGGTTTGTTGAGGAATTTAAGGGATAGAACTTAAATTAGATTATTTTAAAATTGTATAAATTATCAAGCCTCAAAGGCATTGAAATCAGTGATATTGTGAGTGAGAGTGTGAGTAGAGAGTAGGGGTTTCTACTTGGAAGCCTTCGGGTAGTTTGTAAAGGGCCAATGAGTTGGAAATCAAGCCAAGGAAGGAGATTATTATGTAAGTGCTGTGTGTATTAATGTAGAATTTATTTTTCTGAAGATTATGTCTCATTTCTAAGTTATGGGTTGTGCAATTAAATTTGGTTGGTGATTGATTGACTATCTGAGATGGTGCATTAATTTTAATTGTGAAACTAGGTAAATCAATCACAAATTTGGATCGATTCTATATAAGGAAAAATTGGATGTAAATCGACTTTTGTAATCACTAGTTGAAAGAGGCACAATTCTTGTCTTTAACTCTGGAATTATATATGTTATGAAAATCGTTGCATAAAGGGTTAATGAAATTCGATTTGAAGGAATCAATACTGAGTCTGGGTTTTACAAGAACTACTGATGTCTGAGGTATGCAGTAAACTAATCTCTGAACTTTGAAGATGTATTGAACTATATGTTGCTGGAATCAATTCCTTTAGTGGCATCAATTGAGAAATTCTGTTCAATAAAAAATGTTGTTGATGAATTTAAAACAATTGAAGTCGACTTCAGTACAGAGGAAGATGTGTTTGAAGTCAATTTTAGCAAAGGAAGAATGCCCGTGTGAACAAAAGCGTTAAATTTCTGGGTTAATCAATTTAAAAGCCTGTATAATTTAGCTTCAAAGAAATCCAATTCCAGTTTTGAAATAGCAGTTTGAAGATTTGAGTAGTGCTGGAAATTTAATACGTTGAAAACTTCAGGTATGAGTAGCGTTTTTTTCTAAATTAAATGAATACGTTAGCGTTGAACTTGGTCAACTAGGATAGTTTGAGATCGATTAAATCAATCCACAGCTACTGGTTATAACAACGCAGCGGAAACATCAATGAAATACGGTTTTGAATTCACTTACTATGTGTTGTTTGATTGATTGAAATCGTGTGAAAGCCTGTAGTTAAGTCCAGAAGTTTTGAAACAAATGTATGGTGGAAATAAAATTGATACGGTGGAAATTTGCGTATAAGAAGTAGCGGAACTTTGGCAATGGATAATGGGCATAGCCTCTTCAGAATTATAAGGCTTTTGACCTTTAAAAAGTTTGATTACCAGGTGGAAGCATTGTGAAGGCGCAATTGAAATTGAAGGGCGTTTATGGAGGTAAGCTCAATTGTGTTGAAATGTGGCCATAAAGACTTGTAAATTTGTGTGGGTCAATGTTATTGAAATGATTCGTTGTAAAGATCGATTTACATTGGAATATAAATAATTTCAATCTCAGGAAGTGTGGGCGCATTCTTTGAATCCAGTCATATTTGAATGTTGATGTTAAATGGAAATGAAGAATGATGTTTGTTGGGTTTGATATATGTGAGCATTCGAATGCTTGAGTTGTTGGGTTTGATGGAAAGTTTCAAAAGTTTATGAATTTGCCATGAATGAGGAAACTCCCATATACAGAAGGTGATTGGTTTTATAACCATAATAAGGAATTTAAAAAGGAGCTTCCATGTGTGCAAATGATAGTATGTGAAATTTCCCGGTAATGAGGTTTTTATTGGGAGGTTTTTGGAGATGTATTTGAGAGAAAAGATTCTGGATATTGCAGGGTTAGCCCTGCATCACTAAAGCACACTATAATACTATGCACACACTATAAAAAAATTAGTATATAATATCTACAATAAATAAATATATTTTATATGATAATAAATTGATATATAAAAAATTTATTTATATTTTATAAAAATAATTTATTCTCTTATATATATACTTTACTCAATTTTTGCAATTCTCATAAATCAAAACTATTATATGCTTCATAACCATCATTGCAAAAAACACTCATCTTATACAACACTAGAAATTAGATATAAAATTATTTACATGGTCATGAACAAAAATATGTTCTTGGTACTTGGGCATGCAATTTGTTAAGAAACATCACATCATTGTATGCAACAAGGTAATTTTTTCGCCATGGTGCAATTGTTTTCTATGACTAATAAATTTAGGTTTGCTATTCTTAAACAAGATTTCAAACTATAATATTATGTTTTATGATGACGAATGCCACAAAGTCACTAATAGTTTCTACGTTGGGCGTACATATAAATATATATGAAAGAAATTGGGATTCAAGAATATGGTGAAGGGATTCAGGATTATAGTGAAAATTATAGTAGAAATAATTTGTAATTCTAGCAATATTAACTGCAAATTCCTGATTTTTCATGTTTGTAAAGGAGGATTTGAACAAGCATAAACTAGCTACCTCTAAACCTTTAATTTATCATGGAAGATAGAGAGTTGTAACAATATCCATAAAATCAGCTACTTTGTAAACACTTTACACTTTTCCCTATTTACTTCCATTTATTTCCTTTATATTAGTTAGGTCTGCATGAATATTATTATGGAACATTCTATAAAGGCAACATGAAATATTAGGAAGAGGCTATAAAGCATATTATAGAAGTCATTTTTATTGAGAAGTTTAAAAATGGAGTACAAAATAAATGTCAAGAGACTATAAAACATGTTATAGAAACCATTTTCATTGAGAAGTTTAAAAATGGAGTACAAAAGAAATGTCACGAGACTGTAAAGAATGTTATAGAAATCATTTTCATTAGGAAGTCCTAAAATAGAGTACGGAGGAAATGTATTTTTTAATTGAATTTTGTGATGTAAATTGTTAATTTTAATTATATTATTAAAAACCAATTTTAATATATACAAATAAATAAAACAATTAAATTTATAATTTTTAAAATATCTGCCTAATTTTGATTCAAAAGAAAAAATTTGTTTGGAAGTATTGACCTTGATGCAATGAAATAAATATATCCTTAATTCTCACATGGATACACCAAGACCAATTGTGTTTACATGTACCATCCCTAATGTATTAAAATAATTATGTTGAAGGCACTCTTTAAGGGGGAGTCCATTGATAATCTTTTTTGTTTTCCCTCGTCCTTTAGGAACACGCCATATATTAGTAATTTATGTTGTCACTTGTTTATCATCTATTCTGTCACTTATTCATCTTCTGGGTTGATTATGTTGTAGGGAAATTGATTCAATGACACTGTAAAAATGTTTTCAATCTAATATTTAGTTGCCTCACCCTCTTAGCTTTATGTGCAAAATCTGAGTCCAAAGAAGAAGAAGAGGCAGTTGAGGAAGAAGAATACCTAAAGGGCATGCCCCTGTAGGTGAAGCATTTGTTAGTCATGGAAGAAGAAATTTCATAGTGAAATAAAATGAATTCCTTGCTGGTATGAAACTAGCGTAGAGTCTCCAACATGTCCAATGTTTTCACTCTGATTGTAGCTATTTTCACGATATGTGTGACCACCTGATTTTCTGATGCCCTAATAAATTAAAGAAAGAGAGATGAGAGAAACTGCGAACCAAAAATCATGAAATTGAAATCCACACATAATAATATTTTCCTTTCATTTTAATTAATAATAAATTACATTGTGATAGGTAGAGTCTAAAATCCTCGATAATCTAGATCCTTCTTGTCGAATTTCTCCCTGTGGACAATGCAGTGCGTACCTACTCCAACTGTTCCATTTATTGTTGTTTTCTAGCCTTTTCCATGGCTGACATTCTAGTAAAACATTATAAATGTTTTAACATATTTTCCTTATTTTTATATTTTTGACTTCTGTGCAATCAAAGCACATTTCCAACATCATACTAAACCAATTGAGTGAAAACAAATATGGGAATGCCACCATATTATATCAGATGTTTCATCAATGTCAAATGAATGTTTTATTGTGTGTGCTTAAGCTTATCATCCACCATAAAATTTGAGTCGAGAAATATCATAAACGAGTGAGATGATCATTTATCATTTTTCTCATGTTTGTGTTTTTCTCACTCATTCGAAAATCTAATAAATGAGCATAATGGAGATGACAATGCATTATTTTGCCCGTATATCTTGTTTCTTCCACCAATCTCATGGTGGTGACTATAATGTATAATAATTTGGTGCAAATGGATTTAAGTAATTGTCAATTAGCTTTGTGTTTCTCAATTCTCATCCTAAATTCATAACGAAGCTATAAGGTTTTTCATGCATTGAAACATAAATTTTTTGTTCATTCTATATAGTTTAGTGCAATTGACTTTAAGTAATTGTAAAATAGCTTTGTGTTTCTCAGTACTCCACCTCCATTCATAAGTAAATGGTTAACACCTTTCATGCATTGTAGCATAAACAATTTTACTCATTTCATATAATGATTTTAGAAATAAGGAAAACAATAAGATGTATCATTATAGGTGTGACATATAAATTTAAATGAATTCTTTATCATATTTTTTATGATAAAAAAAAAAATTCACAATAAAAAATATATAGCTAATTCAATTACACTTTTGAGTTTATAACAAATATTATCTTGTAGAGAAGTATACCTAAAACTATATCTAATGGAGAAAAATCAAAATCAATACAATATGAAATTCACGGGATACTTATTAAAAGAATTCAATAAGCATGAAATTGGGAAGAAAGAACACAATTTGAAATTCAATAATGTTTATCAAAAACATGTGATGAATATCCTCACCTTGTATTGTGCATAAGTTTACTCCATGGTAGACAAGAGGAGACCCCTGAAAGCTTCCATGTTGAAAGTTGTTGTCGCCTAACAAACTAAAAAAGCAAACAAAAATATTCAATGTTGTTTCACATATGTCAACACTAATTCAACCAATTTTATAAATATGTGATGTTGTTTCATATAATCAATATGAAAAGGAAAAATGGGTAGAAGAATCAATCAAGTAAGATCATGATAAATGAACAATTGTGACCAAAAGAGTTGCCACTTGATTATAGTCATGGCACTCTTACCATCGTTTCTCTCCAAAATTTGAGCCACAAGGCACAACCTCCTAGACATATCCCACTAGTACTACCTCTCTTCTACTTCATCAAGTGGGATTTCCCTCTTTCATTTACCATGCTAGCAACAAGAAATCCAAACCCCTCCTCCTTGTGTTGAATTTCCTAAATGTCTATTTCATCTAAAAAAAACCCTATTGAACAAAAATGAAATAAAGAACCATATACTATAATCTCTAATCTATCATCATCTTTTGTTACAACATGTTAGTTTCTACAATATTATTTCCATGTGCCGAGTATGGCTTTATACCTTGGTGCTTATATATTTTTGAAGTCACTTCATGTATTGGATTCCAATTGTTTTTAGAATCTAGAATCTTAGAATTTAGAGGTCATGATACCTTAGTTTTGAGTATTTTAAGCACTCCAATTACAGATAGAAACTTTAATTATATCATATATTTAATACTTTCTTTTCTGTGTGGTTTTTTAAGAAATTTATATTATAACATCACTTTGTTCATTTAAATTTGGAATTATATTTAGAATTTGGTGAATTCAAACTCTTGTTAGATGATATCTTCCTCCTATTATTATTGTTTATTTAATTAATATTATTGAAATGGTTCCTTTCATGCTTATGTTACTAAGATTAGCCCCTTAAAGAAATGAGGCTTCAACTTTAATCTTTGGAATAGAAAATGATTTTTTGGTAATGGATAAGAATTTTAGAACTACAAGACTTATAATGAAGTGCATAGAGTTACATGGGGATGAAGTGCATAGAGTTACATGGGGAAATGCGTGCAAATAAGTTGACGTGTGTTTTTTAAGAACAAGTGAGATATTTAACCTATAATAACTTTGTATACATTATTCGTTTCTTCAACGTATTCATAAAATACCCGACATTCCATATTTTGATATCTTTCTTTGGACATAAAAGTTCAATGTTTGAATATTTAGTGGACTTAGACATTTATTTTATTTTTTCTTTGAGATTAGTATACTTAGAAGAAATTTAGAAATATATATTTGAATAAAATGAGAATAGCACAAATTTTATAGGAAATATTCACAAACCATACAATATACTTATGAACAAAACTAAAAAAATATAACTGTTTTTTACTAAAATTTAAAAAAATATTTGTTTACATGTTTTAGGCCACTAAAAACAAGGTCTTGATATTTTAATATGTAATATTCAAATATAGAACTCGAGTTTTATGTAGTTTATTATAGAAATACCATTTAGTAAGAACTTCAACACAAGTAGTTTGAGCAGAATTCTTCTAATATACTAATTTATGAAATAAATATTATTGGGATACTTTTATCTAATTTATATATTATAGGCTAGACTTTAATATTCCTTTAGTGACTTTGTAGAAAGTATGGGTGGGATTTATTTATTATTACTTTTTTTAACATAAACATACAGTAACACCAATGGAAAAAGGACTAAAGTAAAGTAATTCTTACACATAAATTTTAATATATTAATATTCTTAAAAATAAACATAATAGAAATGTTTTGAGCATTATGTATTTGAATAGAAAAACTAAAGACTTTGATTTTATAAATTATTTGATTTGATTCCACTATTTTTAAACGAAAATTGTTGTATATATTTCTTACAAATTCCATACCAAAAATAAATTTATATAAATAAATATCCTAAGCCACATATGAGTTATTCCTCTACTGTATGGTCATATTAACTAAGCATATTCAAACACTTGGAATAACCATTGAATCTTCATTTTTATATCAATTTATACAATAAATAATAAAATTTAGTTTATAAAAAACTTTCATGAATTTTTAATAAAATGAGTTAATGTCAAGTATAACATTCTTTCAAAAAATAAATTGTAGTCGTACACCTTGAAAAGATAGATTGTGATTTCTTTATAGCTTATATAATAGATGGAATTTCAAATTTTGATTAACCCATGAAAATTTCATTGCAGAAAAGTATTCTTAGACCCTCTGAGATTGGAACATATAAAAAGAATGTTTGTATTTTAAAGCTAGGTTAGGAGAAACAATATCTTAATTTAATTAAAAGTTTTTTTTTTATAGAAATATCCATTGGAAGTGTGGAAATGAGCACATAATGTCATTGAGATATTTTACATAACATCACAACAAATATACATATGGCTATAAAGAACTACATTATAAGATGATTCTAGCTCATAAAGCTTAAGAAAAAACTTTTCCAAGCTTTTATTCAATATACAACATGGTAAACAATCACCAATCAAACAACCTACATCATGTATTTTTTGTTTGTAAATTAAAGAACATGAATAGAAATGGCTGAGGTTTTACTTGTGCGTAAAATTAGATGTACTTCTTACTTTTAAGTTGAACATGATTCCAATGAAAGTGATCTCAACTAACCTTTTGCATGGTTACATTATTGCTATGTTATCTATCTATCTTCTACCTTTTCATTAAGAATCCTACAAAGAATGCTTTCTTATCTATCAATTTTTCTACCTTTTCATGAAGAAGCCTACATAAAATAATACAAATTTGTTGTTTATTTGTTATTTTACCTTCTCATAAAGAGGCCTACATAATAGAAAAAAAAAGGAAAGGAAAAAAAACATCTCACTACTTTCAATTTAAGATGAAAATGTGTGCATATCAACCCAATATATGTCCTTTTTTATCCATGTACCTTTTAACCTTCCTCCAACTCCACCCACTATGATGTTGTCTTTGAAAGAGTTAACTTATCCATTTTCAAACCCACCTATAAACCCTCCCCATGATGTGCTCTTTTAAAGAGTTAAATTTATCTATTTAAAAATTGCCTTAAAACCTTAAACCTTATTGCATAAATTCTAATATTGAAGAATTTTTTTGAACCAAATGTTTTACATATAAAACAAATAATCCAATTTTTATTTGGAGATTATGAGACAAATTATGAAGTTTTCATTTGAATATTTTGGAATGTGTTGACGGTGCTGGACCCATCAACATTAAGGGGATCACCCTGGTATGAAGTCCCAACTAGACCTCACACTGTTTGATGTGGGAGTCTCATATGCTTTGTCTTCGAGAAGTGAGGTTCGCGTGCCTCGTGATTACTAGTGTTACTTGTGTCAATGGTTCTTTTAATGTAGAGTGAGAGGGTGGGAGTGAGTCCTAAGTTGGTTGGGAGGAAGCCCCAACTCTGTAAAGAATACACAACACAAAAAGATGTGCACATCTTCTGGAAGAACAATCCACACAGATGCGGTAGTCACAAACACAAGGGAAGATAACATGTGCAACACTCAGCGGATGAGTCTGCGCGAGTGCAACAGTTGTTGTAGCAAGTTTTATGTGAAAGGTCTGTCTGATGTCCTGGGAGATTACCAACACATGTAGGACAATGTTAACAACATATACAACACATTTTCATTTATATATATGTATTACAAGAAGTGAATGAGTTCAAGTGTTTAACAAAAGTTAAAGAAACATGCATTACAAGTGTTCAAGATCAGTATTACAACAATTACTATACATGTGTGAAAACGTTTTGGCCTATTAGCAGGTGACGCAGGGTTACCCCTGCTTTACCCACAATATGCATGTAGACCTATGCGTAAATCGTTTTCCCAAGAATAGATATGACCTACCAGGTCAAAACTTCATTAAAGTTGATGGTTAAGGGCCCTTTCTTTAGAACTCATGCGGAAACATATAAATAGACTAATCAAAGTCTAATCCTTCGTTATCGGGACTTTTAGCACCCCTTAATCTACATGTATGACTTTATTAAATCCTTTCCTTCATCCCCTTCCAATGGGGACTAGTTAAACCTTATAAACCTTTATAAATGCTATGGCCACACATATACAAACCCCACTTATAACTTTGGGTTATAAGCTTAAAACCCTTCTATCGCGCTTTAACCCATTTAAACCCTTTATAATATATAACACATAAAACATGCGTAACCTTACCTTTTTCCGCCTTTCATAAGCGTTTGCACAGTTCGACAAATGCCTTTATCGCAATCGGCCATCGCAGTTACCCACGATATTACCACATATATGCTCTATCATGCCTCTAACTCCGATATGCGACTATCGGAACAATTAAACCACCATTTTATATTAAAGACTCGGGCACGATACTTTACCAAATACAAAGGAATACATTGAAATTCTGATCCAAACACATACAATCGGACTTCAAAGTTTATAAGCTTGCACCTATATTAATCGTCGGGTCCGCCCTTCCATATCAAAACTTCCGTTACATTACTCCTCCTCTGAAATCCGATCACTGAAGCCTTTGATCAAATCTTGACTGTCCGTTGTATCCTTCGATCCAACAGTTGACATTACTCCTAACTATTTAAACTTGCATGCCTATTTTCCACCATCAATCTACACCCAACAAATCCAACGGTTGTCATTGATATCAGGTAGATAACAAGCACGAGGATTAACCACCCGATAAAGTGGTTTCCTCTCTCTTCTCACTACCATGTGTCATTTGATGAGTGGAATCAACGCTCGTCCTTTAATACCGCTTACGGTTTTGAGGCCGCCCGAATTCCACTTTCGCTGTTACAAAACTGCCTTCGCCGATTGTTCTCCGCTATTCTGTTTACTTATGATTTATGCTATTTTTTAGTGTTGATGTGGTTCTTGGGTTTCTCCAAAGGTTTCGCCTTTTCGCTCTTCCACTGCTTCATTTACTCTGGAACTTGATTTCTGCGTCTTTATTCAAATGCTGTCCCTTCAAAGCTCTACTTTGATCCTTCAAATGGATCAGTGATCCATTACAATTCTTTTGAATAATTCTTCTCCTTTGTGTGTTATTCTACCTGCACACATATTTATTACATAATTCTGATTCATACGTAATTATCACTCAATATTCGAAACACACTCATACATTCAGAAATCGAATCTCTGTATATTATACACAAACAATGGTTACACAATTTCTCTCTGAGGCCTAATCTTCTAATGTCAATGGCCTCTGTTTACAATCCACCTGTAGGCTCACAATCAAAACCTATCTAATCTCTCTCACTATCTAACTTTTCTAACCTCTGTCTTTGCCTTTTATGCTTACATTTTTACAAAGGAATTCTAAAACCAATTCCTGGTTAGAACCATAGATTCCTCAACAAAATCCTAAAATCTCTTCCTCATCCCTAAGGATTCTCTCAAATCCAAAAAATCATGAACTAACTCCTAATCTAAGATTTACAATCAATTCTCAATCCTCTCATCACTCAAATATCCTAAATCTCTCATGTTCTCCTACATTCGAGAACATTTACAATTATGCCTCACAATATTCAATTAATTCCTATTCTCACTAAAATCATTCAAAACATTAAATAATTACATAAATCCAATATTTAGGAAACCAGATTTCTTGAAACACAAGACCCCCCTATGTCAATTAGAATACATTGATAATGTTGAGAGGAATTCTCCTGCATCAGACTCCCCATGTAAGAAAATTTATGACCACCTGGTCATAAGTCTAGATAATTGTTTCCTCCTGGATCCTAGAATTTATTTTGTAATCTATCTTTGCTTTTCAATTGTTCTATTGTTGTTGTTGTCTACTTCTATTCTCTAGGTCTCCATACCTTATGCTGCAATGCTCCACTTGCCCTGCTTTCATAATCTGCTACTATCTTCCTCTTGTTGTCACTCCTCTCCTTTCTTGTTGTTGTCTTCTTCTGAGACACTTTCATCATTAACCTTCTTATCAGTTCAATTTCTCTGTCCCGTATATCCTCAGTTTGCTAACTGTTTTCATCTCTTGATTGCTGAATTCTTATTCTTGTTCGTTCTTCACTTATCCTGATCGCCTCATTTTCATCCTTACCCTTTTCTTTACTGTTATTTTGCACCTTTTCAGCTCCTGCTATATTGTCTTTCAGAACAATTTCTTGCTTCTGTTTCCTGCACCTGTCAAATTCTTGTTGATTATTATTTATGACTACATCTTTGTCATCCTTCTTCAACAATTTATCCTGAACATTTATCCTCTACTCTTCTAACTTTCTTCTTTGAAAGTCTAATTCTCTATATAGCTCAATGATTTTACTTGGAGTGAACTTTGGAAATTTTACACAATCTTCCATTTCTTCATTTTCTAGTGATCCATCATCACATGGTCCTTCTTCCTCTGCTAAATATTTCTTGACATCCCTCAGTAGATGTTCTTCCTCTTCTTCTTTCATTTAGCTGTCCACCTTTTCTTCCTTTGGCAACCTTTCAATATGTTGCTCAAATCTCTCTTCTTCTGTCAGCATATTAGTATGCTAATTCAAACTCAAAGAACTCTTGATACTGTTAGCTAGTCTCTCCTTCTCATCAAATGTTTCAATGATGTCTTTCAGCACTTTTCCACTGTAGCGAACTCATTATTTCTCAGTCTCCTTGTCATATTCTGCTTCAAAACTTTCATCTTCTAGAAGGTTTTCTTCTACATTTTTGATAGCTTTAAAAGACTGTCTATCTTCTTCCAAACCTGCAATCATACACAAATCATTAATTTTAAAAATGCAAGACCTTCTGGTCTCACTTTATGCTTCAATCATCAAGTATTATAGCTTCTTTGAATCATTCATATGATCCAACTCCTTTGGCTCTTCATCACTTTCAAAAAGTAATGGTCCATATTTTGGTTCACATATCGAAATTTCAACATCTTCTTCAACATCTCCCTTTTGCTGTAGCTCAACTCTTTTGAGCCTCTTTGTCCTCTATTTGGCATCTATAATATTTTCAAGTTCCCTTAGCTCCTTTATTATCTGCATATTCACCTGTTTATTCCTCTTCTCTTGTAGCCTCTACCACTTCACTTTCTTTCTCATGACATAACCATATTTCTGGTCCATCTCATTTCTCTGCAACATCTCCATTAATACTTCAAGCTGAACTGCTATCTCAACCTTCTCCCTCTCATATGCTTCTTTACTTAACTGTCTCTGTATGTCATTTGCCTTGGCATCTCCTTTCTTCTTTCCTTTGCTGTGGTTTCTTTCAGAACCTATGTTATGACTGTCACTAGTCATCACCCTCTCCATCTCTATGAGTTCCTCACTTGCTCACTATGAGCTGCACTAAAGCCTCTACAACAACAAGTCTGCACCGCTACCACTTACCTCACCAAGCTCTCCTCACTCAATCTTTTGGTAAGCAATTGGTTCTCTATCTCTGGAACCTCCTTTAAGCAATTCTCTTTGCTCCTTCTAGGCTTCAACTCATTTGTAATTTCCAAGAACACAACTGTCCTCTTTATCCAGTTTCTATTGGAATTCCTCAAGGTTCTTCCACATTTTGCTTTCACTTAGAAACTCTTACCAGCTTCTTTTATCTCTTAGCAATTCTACCCACATCCTCCGTGGAATTGCCTTTGGGAGTTTCAACAATACTTTTGCATCAATGAAAAGACTACAACTTTCCAATCTTCAAATCTAATTAAAATAAAACCATATCATCTTACCTTTAAGATCTCTGCTTGATCTTATCCTCCCATTCACCCGCACTTTTGAATGGACTGTCCTTTCCACTAGCCTTCAGCTGTATCTTCAAATTCTGCTACTTCAAAAACTTACAAAGCTCCCTCTTATAGTTTAACTACTGTAATCCTGCTATAAAATTTCACTCATTCAATATCTGCTAATAATTAGATAAATATACATACCTTCGCCTACCTTCAGGATCTCACCATTTCTGCAAATATGTTTCAGTGGATCGTCATGCTTCCACTATACAAATTCTTAATATTCAGCTACTATCAATCAGATTTAGAATCTGATTCTTTCTTCCAATCTTCCAGCTTTATCTTGAAAAAGCTTAACTATCATCAACAATTTCTCCTTTGCTGAGTTACTTCATTAGCTGTAACTATCAATGTTCATTCTATTTCTTTATCCAGCAAAATTCAAGTGAGAGTTAAATAAAATAATACCTGTATGATTTAACAAGCAGTCTCCATCCACTATTGAATGAATCTCCATTCTCTAAACATCGTTGTGATTCTTTATGTTTTTGCAATCTCTTCTTAATTCTTACTCACCTACCTCTGAGAACTTAACTGTTCTTCTCCATTCTCCCAACTTTACTCTGGTTACTTAACTGCCATATTAGAATCTAATCTCCCTTGCCTACATACACATCTTTCCAAATATCTTTGTTCTAAACTCTTTCAAAGAAACGTTCACACATAATTTCTTTGTTCAGCTCTGATACCAAAATGATGCAGGGTTACCCCTGCTTTACCCACAGGTAGCATGTAGACCTATGCTTTAATTGTTTTCCCAGGAATAGATATGACCTAACAAGTCAAAATTTCATTAAAGTTGATGGTTAAGGGCCCTTTATTTAGAACTCATGCTGAAACATATAAATAGACTAACCAAAGTCTAATCCTTCGTTATCGGGACTTTTAACACCTCTTAATCTTCATGTATTACTTTATTAAAGCCTTTCCTTAAACCCCTTCCAATTAGGACTAGTTAACCCTTATAAACCTTTATAAATTCTTATGGTTGCACATATACAAAACCCCACTTATAACTTTGAGTTATAAGCTTAAAACCCTTCTATCGCGCTTTAACCCATTTAAACCGTTTATAATAGATAACCCATAGAACATGCATAACCTTACCTTTTTCCACCTTTCATAAGCCTTTGCACAGTTATCGATAAACACCTTTATCGCAATCGACCATCGCAATTACCCACGGTCTTACCACATATATGCTTTATCATGCCTTTGACTCCGATATGCGACTATCGGAACAATTAAACCACCTTTTATATTAAAGACTCAGGAACGATACTTTACTGGATACAAAGGAATACATTGAAATCTCGACTCGAACACATAAGGCTAGACGTCAAAGTTTATAATCCCGCATCCATATTTAGCATCAGGTTTGCCCTTCCATATCAAAACTTCTACTATGCTGCTCTTCCTCTGATCTTCGATCACCAAAGCCTCCGATCAAATCTTGACCGTTTGTTGTATCCTCCGATCCAACGGTTGACATTACTCCTGACCATTTAAAATTGCGCGCCTATTTTCCACCGTCAATTTGCACCCAACAAATCCGATGTCTGTCATTGATATCGGGTAGATAATAGGTGCGAGGATTAACCACCCGATAAAGTGGTTTCCTCTATCCTCTCGCTGCCACGTGTCATTTGATGAGTGGAATCGACGCTCGTCCTTCAATACCACTTATGGTTTTGAGGCCGCCCGAAATCCACTTCCACTGTTACAAAACTGCCTTTGCCGATTGTTCTATGCTATTCTATTTACTTATGATTTATGCTATTTTTCAGTGTTGATGTGGTTCTCGGGTTTCTCCAAAGGTTTTTACCTTTTCGCTCTTCCACTGCTCCATTTACTCCCGAACTTGATTTTTGCGTCTTTCTTCAAATGCTATCCCTTCAAATGGATTTAGTGACCCATTCGATTCTTCCCTTCTCCTATGTGTATTCTACAGAATTCTACCTACACATATTTATTATAGAATTTCGATTCATACGTAATTATCACTCAATATTCGAAACACACTTATACATTCAGAAATTGAATCTCTATATATGATATACAAACAATGGTTACACAATTTCTCTCTCAGGTCTAATCTTCTAATGTCAATGGCCTCAGTTTACAATCTTCCTGTAGGCTTACAATCAAAACCTATCTAATCTCTCTCACTATCTAACTTTTCTAACCTTTGTCTTTGCCTTTTAGGCTTACATTTATACAAAGGAATTCTAAAACCAATTCCTAGTTTAGATCCATAGATTTCTAAACAAAATCCTAAAATCTCTTCCTCATCCCTAAGGATTCTCTCAAATCCAAAAAATCATGAACTAACTCCTAATCTAAGATTTACAATCAATTCTTAATCCTCTCATCACTCAACTATCCTAAATCTCTCATGTTCTCCTACATTTGAGAACATTTACAATTATGCCTCACAATACTCAATTAATTCCTATTCTCATTAAAATCACTCAAAACATTAAATAATTACATAAATCCAATACTTAGGAAACCAACTTCCTTGAAACACAAGACCCCCTATGTCTACTAGAATATAATGATAATGTTGAGCTGAATGCTCCTGCATCAGCAGGCTTCTAAATTAAGTGAAATTTCCAAGACACATCGTTACACCATACATCACTAACCCCGTGGGTGGGGCATTGGAGCCACCTCTTACTCAAAGAAAAGATTATAGACTCTCAAGGATATGTGGGAGGAGCTGAGGTCAAAAGTCCTTTGCATGTATAAATGAGGGGGTATTTATAGCCAAGGGTGAAACTAACCCTTGTGGCTATTCAACTACCCTCATGATTATTTGTCTTCCATGGCTTTTTGACTTTACATGACTCTTCATACAATAAGTGGCTCTCTTGGAATTCCACGTTACATTACATTGATTGACAATATGGCCCATAATAGAGATGTGGATGACATGACTCGTGACAAGACTCAACATGACAGTGCTGGTACATTCTTGCTCTTGCTGGTGGTGTGCATGTCGAGCTGTAGTGTTGTTGGGTATGGATGTCCTCATGGTGTGTCATAGATTTACCTCCACATGGAAACATGCACGGAGTATTCAATGGTAATTGGGTTCGCTTGATGTTGCATTTGCACGTTTCTCCTTGCTTGTATGTTGGTAAGCTAACAGGTTTGTTCATTCGCAAAAAGTACATGTTCGACCATCCATCCGTATGTGAACACATCTTGCATGTTTGCTCATTCATACGTCCACGAACACATCTTTGCATGGTTGTCCATTCACAATCACGTCTATTTGCATGCATAATTTGTACATTCATTAGCGAACATGTCCTTTTGCATGTAATACCTTTGTTCATCCCATCCGTCACGTGCCATGTTTGTTTGTGTACCTGTATCTGCAGTCTCTCATGACAAGATGAAATAAAATCTAAAAACCTCCTAGTAAACCATGATGCATGATTGTTTCGAATGCAGGTGATTGGGAGAGGAAACAAGGTTGCAAGCTAGGATTGAGGCTCCAGGCAATGCTAGTGAAAATTGTGCAACAGTCACTGGGTGATGTAGATGGGAAATCCAGAACGACAATGAGTTTCTGTGGGGTTTGGCTCAGTTGGAGGAAAAAACTGCGCAGTTTTTGAGAGGAATAGTCTTGGATGCGAGAAGGTCAGGAAGGAAAACTTTGCACAATTTCCGAAAGGATCGGGTAGTGGAACCTTGGCAGCTAAAACTGTGCAATTATTGGAGGGAATTGGTAGTTGGCTACTGGGTCAATGGCAACAAAAACTGCACAATTCCTGAGGGGAACTGACAGTCAGCTTCCGAGAGTTTGGCAATGAAAACTGCGTAATGGCTCGAGGGAACTAGCAATTAGCTACTGGAGCTTGGCAACAAAAACTGTCAATTCCTGGAGGGAAAAATTGCGTTGATGCTAGGAGGCTGGCCTCCTGATCACTTCTGCATAGTTTCTGAGCTGAGCAAACTATTGGGTAGAAGAGGGCTTGCTCATGAAAAATGTGGAGTTTGCCGAGTGAGCAGCTGGTCTATTGAATGGAGGGTTGGCTGGAAACATTGCGCAATTTTCTGAGGGAGATAGGGACAGGTACTGGGTGTTTGTCTGACTTCTCTACACAATTTTTTGAGTTAGTGGAGTGGGAAAGGTCTACAACCTCTTTCACAATTTTTGAGGGGAGTCAGTCTCGGGGTGATTGCTGGGTCAAACTCTCTGGTTGACCAACATGAAGGTTGATTAATATTCTAGTGGGAAACACAACTTGAAAAGGCTTGATTGGTTCTTCTGCATTGTTCTGGGTGACAGTCGATTGAGTTGATGGCGACGTGATGGTCTAGCTGTTAGAGGGGAATTTGGTCGATAGAACTTCAACAAAGTGACTAAGTGTGTGAATGAGTGAAAGATGTATATGTGATATTGAAAACACACACTTACATGACTAGACTATGAGATGAATCGAACCATCTAGAAACACATTCTCAACATGACTGACTGACGGTGTGAGCGACAAGCACAACACTTGTGATTGATTTTAGGTTGACCATGATGATGCTTGCCGACAGTGAATGTGATGTTGTGTGTGAGTGCGATAGATGTTTACATAGAAAACACAACATGTACACACGAAGCGAAGACCTTGAGTATGACCAAAATATGGTCGCAAGCATGACACTAACATCAACATGCAAAAGCTTGGGTGGAATTATCAAGCAAGGGGGGTTCGAAGACTCACATGAGCTAACGGAGTGAACCTGGGTGTGTGCAGTCATCAAGTAAAGCTCTCAAAGGAGGCTCTAAAATTGGATGTAGGCCAAACTTTTGGAGGGTGGTTGTAGCTGCTACAACACTTGGTGACACACTGGCAAAAATCCAGCTTCTCTGGTTTGGTTCATTGATAGCACATGGCCTCGGTCTTTCAGGGAGTATTGAATCACTGTGCGGGTTACTTCGGCTTCCCCACTTACTCCATGGACATACATGGTTCACCTTTTTCCATCTTAGTCAAACAAATCAAAAGTTTAGCTTATTTCAAAATCGGGAAGGGTAGTTTAGCTCACAAGTTAAAAATTTTCGAGTATAAGTTTTCATCTCTGGCATTGCTCTGCTGCTAGAAGACCTGGACAACACCCCAATGGAGTCATGGAGGAACACACGCATTGCTCTATGGCCAGCGAGCTTGGTCAGTACCCCAGTGGAGTTGCATGCTTCACCTCTTTGTGTAGGAAGCCTTTCTCTTCCTTTGCCTTTGTATTTTTTCAAGAGGACTGTGCATAGGCACTGATTTATTTTTGGGGTGGAAGAGGGATCCTGATTTATTGAGAGCAGAAGAGCTTGTTCCTTCAGAGAAGCATGTAATAACTCTGACATAGTTTTTCTCGTTTAGAATTTCCCCTTCTCCATTTCTACTAGTTGGATGAGATTGAACACACAGAGTAGAAGGTTGAGTACAGGAATGGGGCTTACCAGTGTGGACACAAGTTCATGGTTGACCAAAATTTCCCTTGCAGACAACTCATATTTTTCATCAAGAATTCATCAGCTGAAGGTTATAACCAAGAATAGAGAAGATGGATACAAGACTGGCCAAGTGCTACAGTGTCACAAGTCTCTTCATAACTGAGCCACATACTCATTCAAAAGCCAGAATGTAGTAGTTTGCAACACTTATTTCCGGAAACAAAAATATTAAGGTATTAAGAAACTCAAAAAAATGAAAAAAATAGTAAGTGAAGCAACCAAATGAAAACAAAGATAGAAAGCAAGGAAAACTGAATGAAAACAACAAGAAGTAAGAATACTATGTACATGGTATGGGGCGTAGCCTGACCTACTGGAAATAATTCTTGAGACCTTGGCTATTGACAGGAAGGTTGTCAATCCTCCCATCAAGTGATTGTAGACGGTATGTGTGTGGGCCAAGCTTCTCATGGATTGTGTACAGACCAATCCACAGGGACTAGAAATTCATATGTTTTGTCTTCATGGGACTTATCCCATTTCAGAACCAAGTCACCAACACTAAAGTTAGCTTTCCCTGCATACTTCTTATTGAACCATCTTTTGATATGGTTCTGGTGGAGTGTGAATTTTTATTTTTCTTTCATCTTTTCTTCATCCATCCTACCTTGAACTAGTTGGAAAGGCTTGCCTTGGGTTCTTGGGATAGCTGAAGTGCATGCAAGTAGATATTAGGTGGAAGGATGGCTTCTTTACCATATACCATGAACTACGGTGAGGTATTCAGAGAGGGTTTGGGTGTTACACTTTCAACCTATAATGCATTCATCAGGGTGGTATGCCAGTTGCACTACTAAGAGAAAATGGTATTTTTGATTATGTGGATGAGGTTTTTATTTGTGGATTCTGCGAGACCGTTTCCTTGTGGGTAATAGTTAGATGAGTGTTTCAGCACAATACCATTTTGTAATGCAAATTCATAAAGTTTCAAAGATGAAAAGTATGTTGCATTATAATAAAAAAGTGATACCAAAACACTGAAGCGTGAGATGATGTTTTTCTGGAGGAAGTTGATGACCTCTTGGTCGTTCACATGTTTGAGCGGAACTACTTCTGTCCATTGTGTGAAGTAATTAGTTGTTGTTAGAATGTAGTGGTGTTGCTTTGAGGAATGTGGGAAGATTACCCCAATGATGTCTAGGCCCAACTGTTGGAATGGTTTGGTCACTGGAACAAGGTGCAGTGGGGTTGTTGATATTCATGTCCTGCCAGCACATCACTGACAGATCAGGCAATTGCGGGCATAAGCATGTGCATCCTTGAATAATTTGGGCTAGTAGAAACTGGCTCGCATAATTTTGTGCGCAGTGGTATTTCTCGCAAAGTGACCCCAGGTGGGTCTGTCATGCAGATCTTGTAGTACCTTCTCTGATTCTTGTGCCTCCATGCACTTGAGAAAAAATCTGTTACTGTGATTCATGTAAAGCACTCAATGCACCGACTGATATGCTAAGGATTTGAGGTGTAATGCCCTCTTCTATCTTATGGAAAAATGAGAAGGTACAATGTCGTTCTCAAGGTACTAGTGCACATATGCATGCCAAGAGGTTTTGTAATCAGTGGGTGTTGCTCGCCTTATATCATACATCTCAATTTCCTGCTCCCAACCAACGAGCTCTTCTTCACTCTCCGATGCGTGTACTACTTTAACTGCAAGTATGTAGAGCCCATGTCTTTTGATCATGTGAACTGGCTTGATTTCAAGATTGTAATCTTGCAAGCCTATCATCCAGTTCACACGTCATTCACCGAGTTCTTGTTGTATAAGCAATGTGCAAACTGCCAGGTGAGGGACGAAGAGTATGCAATGGTTCTCTAGTTCGTAGGGCCTGAAGTGTTTCATTGCCTTGTAAACTACATATGCTTGCTTGTCAATAATGGGGTAGTTGAGTTCTGGTCCATGCATGCTTACGCTCATGAAGTAAATTGGGCATTCATCATTCATCTCGTCCTTCTGAGTGAGTACTATAGCGAGTGATTTATTGGACGCAAAGGTGTATAACAAGAAATCCTTCTTGAAGTCTAGGCTGTAGAGTGCAAGCAGTTCTACAATAGCTTGCTTGATTTGGGTGAATGCGAAATTTTCCCTCTTACCCCAATTGTAGACTATATCTTACTTGATCATGTCCTTCATGGGCTTGACTATCTGTGCATAATCCAAGATTAACTTCCAGAGGAAGTTTATCTTGCCCAAGAAGGATTGCATAGCTTTCTTTTTAGCTGGGTGAGGGATTTGTGTATCAGTCTAAACCCATTCCAGCCACCTTAATCCCACTTTTGGCAACAATGTGTCCGAGAAAGTTCCCCTCAGACACTGCGAATACACTCTTTTTGGGATTCAAGGAAATCCCGTATCTCCAACATTGCTCAAAGAGTGTCATTAGATGGCATATGTGGTCCTCACATCGTATTTAGAGAATAATCACGTCGTTGAGGCATACCACTAAGATTTGTCCGATGATTCCATGAAAAGCGATGTCCATGGCACACTAAAAGGTTATTCCTACATTTACAAGCCCAAATGGAATTCAGCTGTAAGTGAACGTACCCCACTTGGTACGAAAGTTAGTCTTAAGTCTGCTAGGTTCTGCTACTAGAACCTGATTGTATCCTGAGAAACTGTCAAGAAGGGAAAACATCTGTGCCCCAGATACTGTTTGTAGAATGTGTTCCATAGATGACACAGGGTAGTTGTTTTTGTATGAGGCATGGTTCACATTTCAAAAATCAACACAAAATCATATCTCCCCAAACTTCTTATGTACAGGAACAAGGCTTGAAATCCACGTGGAATGATGAACTTTGTATATGATCTGTGCATCCAACAACTTGGTAAGCTCTTTCTATATGAGGGGTTCAAGTGATGGATGTACTTTTATCAACTTCTGCTGATAAGGCTTGACCCCTTCTTTGATTGGAATGATGTGCTAGATGATCTGTGTGTCATAAGTTTTCAGATAATCATACGTACGTGTGAACACATCTTGGTACTCTTTGAATAAGCAGACAAAGGCTTGTCGCTCTTGCTATGTGCAACATGTACCAAGATTGACGAGCTTCAGATCTTCTTCTGTTCCCAGGTTGATCAATTCATGCATCATGGTGGAACTATGGGTCTTGTTGTTCCTTGGCCCTTGAAAATGTTATTGCAAGTTATACAGATTTTCTAATGTTGCCATACCTTTTGTGATAAGGTGGCCTTTCCTGTTACCAACTTCTACTTGCAGAAAGCACTCGTGCTCATTATCATCTATCACTGCATCTTTGAAGACATCAATATTGGCCATGAAATGCAATATCTATTGATCATCATTAAACATGTGTAAATTAGTTATGTTATCCTAGATGGACAGTTTTTACAAAATTTCAATAGTAAATCTATCCCTAATCAGTGACATTCGTGAAGCTGTGTTTGCCAGAGCATTGGAAGCTGCATTACACGTACATGGTACAACAATGATGTTAAATGCTTGGAAGTTAGAGATTAGTCACCATACCTCTTGCTGGTAACTTTTGAGATGTGGTGATAAACAACGAATGGTGTTATGTACCTGCCGTACCACTATCTCTGAATCCCCTACCACTTTGAGCGCGACCATGTTGAGGATGATGGCTTTCTGCAAGTCCCACACGAGTGTTTCATACTCAGTGACATTGTTTGTGCACTTGAACTCCAAGCAACTTGAAACTAGATGCTTCCTTTTGTGTGGGTCAATCAAGACACACTCAACTCCTAAGCCATCTAGCATCTTTAATCTGTCAAAGTACATGGTCCACAAATTGTCTTTACACGGACTGTTTTATGTGGTAGTACAATTGCTACTACTGTTGCTACTGCTATTATTACTATTACTATTGGTACAATGTACTGTACATGTTTCATTGCCATCAGTTAGGCAAGGAAGGAGTCCCAATTGCGTGTCTGGTGGGGTTGGAGTTGGCCATGTAGGATAACACCCCAACGTTGTTTCCAGGAGGCAATTGCCAAGCATGAGTTCTATGAAGGCCAACTGTTCATTCTCGTCATGAAGGGGAGTGACATTGTGCTTCATATACTTCTCAAATAACACCTAGATGTGATTGCATTTCCCCTTGTATGGAAGTCACATGTGCAACCAGTCTGTAGCAAAATATATGTTCATCTTTCTGGACCTGTCTCTATTGAGTAGTAGACCGTATGCTTCCGGTATGTCCACAACAACAATGTTGATGCATTGGTGGACTCGATCATCATTGTTATAGACATATTTGGGCACATCAACTCCAAACTTATATGTCGATAAACTAGTGCTCTTCAACCCCTAAAAGATTTGTTTCATACCCTAAAAGAACATAGTCATCTGATTACATCATTCCCCAAAAGTTTCACCTGAGAAACCATCCAGAAATGGCATAAACTGAACCATACTGACTGCTCCACTGGCAGGGTGTAATGTATACTGAGTGGTACATTGCCAGGGTGTGATGCAGACTAATTAGGCCTTCTATAGGGTGTGATGGGCAAGGATGGACAAATGTCCGAGACAGTTTGCTAGGTGGTTGCTCATGGAATCTTCTAGAAACTTCTCCTATGCCACTTGCCTCTCTAAATTCGCCCGGGGATAAGTAAGAGATCCAAGAAATCTCCAAGTGGAATGACACTAATCAAACCCCATGGATGACTCACACCCTTACACAAATCTATAAATGGAAACTTCATCTAAGAGATCCAGAGGCTGGAATATTGTGAATTGCAAGGAAGTGCTGATAATTTGTAATTGAGGAAAGAGCATTGTATTGTTGGTGTGATCTTGCTATTTCATGAGGTGAAGAGGGATTGATGCAGGGAGGATGATTCTGGATTAGACAACTGGGTTGTAATTCTCCCTTCTATTAATAAAGTTCTTCAAGTTTTCTTCCATATGATTGTGCAATTGTGAATGTTATCATTTGTGAATGCTATCATTTGTTCATTATATATATGATTCTGTAATGTTACGTTGTAATAGATCATGATGCTTTGACGGTTCTTTGTTGCTGTACTTGTGCAGGTACTCTCCAAGCAATTTAAGTATGGGGAGAAGTTGCAAGCTCTATCAAGGGAGAGAGAGAGATCAAGCAAGGGATTACGTGGAAGTTCCAAGTTGGTTCCATTATCTTTCTCTTATTCGTTACACATAGAAGAAATCATTGAATTGCTTTAAATTGTTGTTTCTAGGATAGCTGCCAAACCTAGAGGGCTAGTCATTTGACAAGACACTAGCTTTCCCAGAAACAAATTGGCGACGCCACTGGGGAAGAAAAAATGTTTGTTTGTTGTTACTGTTTGTTTTATAAACTATAGACACAGCCTGAAGTCAGCCAGGTAGCCTTCGAATTGCTCTTGCTCTGCAATTTCATAGTAGATGAATGTTGCTTCAGTCAATCTCTAGTTTAGTTTATGAATTAAACATTTGACTTACAAGCACATCTAGATGCCCTTTTGGTAGCTTAGTAACCTCTCAGGACCTTCTTCTATACTTTGCTCTTTACTGTCCATTAAAGCTCAACCTAACTCATTGAAAACAACTGCACATCTGAGCCAAAACCCACTTCAGTTGTGCTACCTGGCCCATCGCACTGTCTTCCACTGTAAATCAGTATGCATCTCACCTCCTGAGTGTAGTAAGTGCGATGCATCCTTGTTTCTATGAATCCCAGGTGCAATGACTGACATAACCCTTTTTCAATTCTAGAATTCTGACCTTGTTTTCAGTTTTGTTTAGTTGTTTTGCTGCTTATGAACGATGCCTCTTTACTAAAGCCTACTTGCATCACATAGATTAGCCTCCATTAGATTAGGATTAGTGAATGTTTTTTTTTGTATTTGTTCATCATTTACAATCCCTTGTCGAAAAGTTGTTTAAATCGATCTGTCGCTTTGGTACAAAAAGTGTTGTAATCGTCATTTTGTGTCAAAAAGAGAAGTGTCGTGAATTCTTCCTTCCTTTGATAGTCAATTTAACTTTTCTTCATCTATTTGGTTTTATTTGTTTCTATTTGACGTGTCGAAAGCATTTTTATTCAAAATTGAAAAGTGTCATGGAGTCTTCCTTCCTCTTTTGAAGAAGAAATTGTCGAAAATGTCATTTTGAAAGAAATATTTCAAATCTCTACTGCATTTAGTTTTCCTTTTTGGCATTTTTCACATTAAGGAGAACGAAAACAAATACATGCATTTGCATTTAGCATTTTTTAGTTTGTGTGTGAAAAATGATTTGGGAAAATGCACTAGTGTGTGCTCTTTTCTCTTTGTTTGAAAGAATTGTAATCTTCTTTCCCTAGTAGCTACGATTTTCATTGCTCAAAATAAAGAAAGATTGTTTATAGTTGTAGATTGCATCTTAGGAATTTCAAATCATCATCACGCAGTGAACTATTGAAAGGAAAACTCTAAACAAGATCAGCTTTAAAATAAATTTCAATGAACCTAACAACGCTTTTGAACTTAACGCAACATATCTAGAGGTCTAGGCTAGAGACGTGTTCTGGTGTCATTAAAACTAGTGCCTATCATTTCCATTGAAGGTAGGGTGATTCCTCCTCCTTGATACGACAAGTGCTAGCACGGACTTGTGCTCCCCATACCGTCGTATATATATTGGGAGACCACAATAGGCTTAAAACATTTATCCATAGGAAGCTGAGTTTGCCACCTTATTGATCGCAATGCACTGAACACAGCATTCGAGAAGACTAACTGCCGTACATAAGTCCTTGGTAATTTCTCTTTAATTTATCATCAAGGTGTATATTATAGTTTTGCGATTGGTTTGGTAATCCCTCTGTCTAGATTTTCCAAAGTAGTCACTTTCGTTCCTTTTTTACTCTTTAAAATAAAAGGTCCATTTGAGCACTTGTCCTTTTAGGCTCATTAAAAATCGAAGTAGACTAGAGCCATCTTTAGCTTTTTCTTGACTCTTAAAAGCTGAAAAAGCAAAGTTGTGTCAAAGCATCATTAAAATTAATTGAATTCAGAATAACATCTTTTTCCCCTTAATTTTGAGTTTATCAAGTGATCCGCAATCGTGGAAGAAAGTCAATCAAAACCCCATCGTTCGCAAAGACTAGCGAGTCAATCGTCTTTGACTCTGGAAGCGAAGCGAATCCGGACAAAGCGGTCTTGTTTAACTGAGTCTAATTCATCTAGTTTATTTGAAACTTTGGTTTCAACATCGTCAGAGACAACAATTACTCCAATTATTTTTGGTACATCTGCCTTTAGAGAAGAAGTTCTGCAGTTACAATAGGACATTAGAACTAATCCTAGTGTAACGGTAGACACTTCTGTACTTGGAACAAATCCATCTAGAGTTGATCCAACACCCATCTCAGTTCAAACTGAGGTTACATTGGAACCAATAGTTGTTCAAGAACCTCCCTTTGAGACTGAAGTTCACTTACCTGAACATCTGGAAGTTGAGTTTTAGAATTCAGAAGGTGTCACCCCTACAGTGTCTATCACTGCAGAAGCTATACCTTCTTTGGCTCTAGGAATCTTTTACGGACCTGAAGATCTACCTCTTCCACATGGTCTGATTGCTATATAGGAGATAGTAGAGGATCCTCCATTTAGTACCCTGTTACATTTTGGAACTGGGATTCATTTGAGTCCTTCTACTCCTGAGTTTGGCTCTTTTAATCCTCTTTCGTTGCAAGTTCCTGTCGAATTGCTAGGAAATATTTTGGATAGATTAAACATGTATGAGCAACCATTGACATCTAGGAATGTGTCATCTGATGCAGCTACAACAGAACTTCCTGCTACCATTCCTAAAATGTTTGTTGGTATACCATCTGTTCCGGCTAGTTATCAATCACTAGCTGGAGTCCACTTAGGGGCTACTTTAGAAACATGGTCTGCTCCTATTTATTCATCCGGAGTCCCATCTAGTATATCTTATGTTAAAACTCAGCAATTTGATCCTGCATGCTAGTATCAATTTGGGCAGACTAGTCTTCAAAGGCCGATATATCCTTTAAACACTGAACTGCCACTATATGGAGGGCAGTATGCCTTTTCACTGTTTCCTCCTGGGGAACAACCATATGAGAGTTTCCAACAAAATTCAGGTCAAACTAGAATTACATCCAGTGGTTGGATACCAATACTACAACAACAACCAAGGGTTGTATATCTAATGCAACTAATCCAACCTATGTCGAATATTCCCACTACACCTGCTATTACGATTGTGTCGCAAGCACAAGCACAACTTGTTGTGTCTCAACCTCAAGTCTCTCAGGTTGCGATACAACAACCACTTGTCTCTATGGCTCAATTGCAACCTCAGGTTAATCATTCTTTATGTGGAACGACTCAGGCACAAATGGGTATTGTCAATTTGCATCTTGGTGAATCTTCTAGTATTGGGCAACAACAAATGGTCCAACAACCATGGCTGGCCCAATACCAACAACCACTCCAGCAAACCAATCTAGCAGTGAAATGGTATATTGAATTTCCTAGAGCTTCATTTGATAACTTCAACACCCTTGCCACTACTTTTCTAACCCACTTTTAGTTACCCATCAGATACGAAACAGGAACAAAACTTCTTACCAACTTTAAACAGACCACAACCACACACATATCTGATCATATTCATGAGTGGCGGTGTCATCGTCGAATGGTAAAGATGTATGTTCCTGATCAGCTTTTAGCTGAGTGGTTTATTAAGTCCTTATTTCCATCTATCATTGAGGATGTGGTGAAAAGAGGAGTTGTCACTGAAGAGCAAGTCATTGCTCATGCACAATATTTAGACTTGATCTATACTCAGTCTGCACACTCTACGACAAAATTCCTGATGCTCCTAGACCAGAATTTTTTGTTCCACCTTCTCCTAAATCGAATAGGGACTCTCATGCCAGTGACAGTGTGATCGGTGCCTCAAGCACGCAAACCACAAGGGGTCCGTCTAGTAAAGCTCTTGCTGTTTCTAGTCACAATTCAAATGAGAAACCTCTTGCCTCGAAGATTAATGCTGTGTCATCTGACAAGGGAAAAAATCCAAAGCAACCAGGGGGCAAGAAGAAAGGGAAAAATAATAAAAAGAAATAGGAAAATTCAACTCCTGAAAAATCATCTGAGAACCCTACTAGGCCAAAGAAACCTCCTCATTTTCCATGTTTGATATGCAACAAGGAGCATTATACGAGGGAATGTCCACATCGATCTGAGGTTTCAAAACTTTTGAAGGCTTCGAAAACCTCAGCGGTGTTGATTGATCCATTTCCAAACCGTAAAACTGATTTGGTTGTTATCGATAATGCTTCCACATCCCAAGTGATAATGCTATCCATCTCGAAAAAGAAAAATGATGCTTTGGTATCAACAAGGAGTAAAGATTATGGGAATCCATCATCGTTGGACAACCAGGTTACTAATCAATCTAGTAGTTCGACAACGACTTCGCTAGAAGTTGTTGCACCCATTATTCCTGAATTAACTATAAAGCCACCAAAGTGAGTTGTACATAAATCGACATTTAATCCTCATGCTTGAGCTGCTCAGAATTATAATATAATGGAGGATCTAGCTCAATCGCCATATGCTATGTCGACACTTGAGGTATTACAAAATTGTCCCTCCCAAAAGCAGGCTTTGTTATCAGCAATAGGTGGGATCGATCCAACGGATTCCAATCTTGTGGA
>APFE030866303.1:39550-58433 GCA_000404065.3 Pinus taeda
CCTGTTGGGCTAGTAGGGATCGCCTCTATCCGTAGAGGGGATTTACCTCTCCAACAATTTGGCGACTCCGCTGGGGAGCTTGCTTGTCTCTTTGTATGTCACCTTTGTTTTGATTATTGCTCCTTTGTCAAGGATTTGGGGATTGTTTTGTTGTTGGTCTGTTTTCTGGGTTTGTCCTAGGGACTACCTTAATTGCCTTGAAAGCCTGTTGCTTTGGTTTGGAAGTTTTTGTTCAAATTTATTTGCTTTTCAGCCTCAGCGCGTTTTATTTTAAAACAGCTGCGCTGACGTCGCATCCTGTCTTCTTTTTTGTCTCTGTCATCGCGCTTGTATATTCAGACAGTCGCGCTGACCTGGTTTTTCGGGCCAGCGCCCTTTATTCTTGTCCTTCCGCGCTGACAGCGCATAGTTGCTACAGACACTTTTCTGTCATCACCTTGTTGCTGTAGGGTCACCCGCGCTGATCCTGTAAAAATTCTTTTTGTCCAAATTGACCTACTGAACCTCTTGGTTTTGGCTTTCCCCTGTTTTTTCTACTTGGCTTTTGGCTTGATAACTTTGTTCGAACTGTGACTCGCTTGCTTGCGAGGCCTCGTTCCACGAGAGCTCGTTTATCGCTTGTTTTCGGTTTGTGCAAAGCCTTCCTTTTTGCTCTTATTGCTTGGTTTATGTTTTGCCTTCACTTTTTGCGATTACTGAAGTGTGTCAAACCGTCGTTTGTCTGGTCGCGGACTCTCATCCTTCGGGTGTTTGCTTGTCTCCGTTGATTTCACACTCAAACCCTAAATGGGGCATTGATTTCATGACATGTTAGCCCACCTCAGTAGGGGGCATGAGTATATTATAGCCGCTGTCGACTATTTTACAAAATGGGTTGAGGCGATGCCTACATTAAACAACAACGACAAAATGACTGCTCTTTTCTTTTTCAATCATGTAGTTTCTAGATTTGGTGTACCACAGGCTATAGTCACAGATAATGGGACACATTTTTGTAATCACATGATGATCTAATTGACTGCCAAATTAGGACTGTCCCATGAGAGTTCTGCTCCATATTATCTACAGGCTAATGGACAAGTTAAGGCAATCAACAAAATCCTTAAGCGCATGCTGCAGAGAATGATTGGAGTCCACAAATGGAATTGGCATTTAATCCTATACTCAACATTGTGGGCATGTAGGACTTCAGTGAGAAATGTGACTGGATTTACGCCCTTTCAGTTGGTGTGTGGTCTAGAACCACCCTTACCAATTCAGTGCAAAATCTCACCCCTCAAGCTTGCAATCGATTTTCTACCTGAAAATTCTGAAGAAGAGGCTCGTTTCTTGGAATTAATCCATCTGGATGAAACCCATCATGATTCCGCATTGGCTAACGAAGCATATAAGAAATGCGTCAAGGCGCAATATGACAAAAATGTCAAGCTTCATGTCTTCTCAGAAGGTGACCTGGTCTTTCTTTACGATTAGGACTCTGACAAATTAGGAGCAGGTAAATTTGAACCATCATGGATGGGCCCCTACATTGTTAAACATTATTGAAAAAAGGATCCTATGAGCTGGTCGATTATGATGGGATTCCACTGTCGCAACCTCGAAACGAGTTGTATCTTAAACGTTACTATGCTTGATTGAGTATAGTAAACTCATTGTACAAATGCTTTTATTGCATTTTTGAGTGTTTTCTTTTAGAGTTTTCATTTTGGTTAGGTAATCCACTTCACATTTTTTGCAGATGTTAGAATTTTTTGGAACTGTTTTTTGGGTATGCCGACGGGGCTAGTCGTAGTACACAAAACCTATCTTCTATGATCTGGGCCATTTTCACTCCAAGCGGTGAGTTAGTGAGTTTCAGGGGGATATGTATTGGTCGATCGACGAACAACATCACTGAGTATAGCACGTTGATTGAGCTTCTCTCTGATGCCATTTCACATGGCATACACTGACTCGTTGTTAGGCTAGGTTCACAACTCATCATTCTATAGCTTACTGGCATTTATTTTGTTCGGAACCCAGCTATTTATAGGATTTTCCTAAGAGTTAGGATTTTGGAAAGGCATTTTGATTCCATTCAATATCAACACATTTCTAGAAACTTAAACACATTGACTAATTAATTAGCAAACTATGTGTTAAATAAACATTTGCAGCATTTGTAAAGAAAGCATTTCACATCAACATTTGCGCCACTTAGCCAAAATAAAACTCCAAAAATCGAAAGTCGATAGCTATTTATAGTTTTTACAAAATGTTTTGTGTCAAATACAAAATCGTTCATCTGACCAAGAAACTCAAAATGAATGCAGAAAAACCTCCTAAACTAGTGATGCTAGTGATAACATGTCACCACCTGTGCTATCATGCACAGGAGCCTAGTCCAACAACTCAGTATGCCAGTAGTATGGTGCTGTAACCTCAAAGGTAACTCATCGGTCCTGACATCCTAAATGCTGAGAGTGAGGCCCTCGATCTGATCCTGCAACACTGCCAAGGTCTCTGATATGTCCAGATACTGAAGGAAGGCCCTCCCTATAGCCTCCCTTGCTGGAGCGTCATCTGCCGCCCATGGGCATGCCACTGGTCCAATATCTGCACATACATATAAGTTTGTTTAGTCTTGGTAACTTCAAAAACACAAAAACATTATAAAACTAAAAAAACAAAGATGTGGTTGAATCATTTTGCCTATAGCACTCCACTGCTCAGCAGCTGGTAATGCCAAATTTGGGTCGCCTTGGAAATCCATCCCAACATATGGATACTCCGCAAATACCATCTCCTGGTGGTTGAACCACTCGAAAAAGGCATCAGAGAAGGAAATGTGTGACTGGCCGACATGTCTGGCCATAAGATCCACCCATCTCTGCATCTGTGGTTCCCTCGGTGCAGGCAATCCCAATGAAATGTTTTGAGGTTGCATCAGTGGAATTCTCTCCAAAGAAAAAGTAGTCAATATAGATCCATAACCAAAGTTCTTGGTTCTTCCATTCTTTACTTTGGATAGTTTTTCTTTTATGACAGGAAGTATCACCTCACACCAATTGAATACCTTCGGTTCCAAACATTCCAGGGCGTACTGCATGTAAGATCTATTCGCTAAATGTAAGGCTGCATTGCCAGCCAATCTGGCAAAGGTAAATAAAATGGTCCTCAAAGGTCGATCAGTGATGTCCTGGATGTTAATCTTACCATCTCTACTGGGCTAAGATCCATCCCTGCAGAACTGACAAATGTAATCTTTCACAGATTCTCCCCCACGAGCAAATCCTGATAGTGAAAGAGGGGCACCATGCCTCGACAACCCTGTCAGAAAGTAAGTATCCTCAACCGTGAGAGGAATATATTTACCTCTAATCTAGAATACCTGGTCAATAGGATCCCAAGCATAAAGAAAATACTGCAACAAACTGATATGTTGTCTCATGCTGGATATGTGGAAGAACTTCAGCAAGCCATAGTTTCTTAATGCATCCACTATGCTCTGGTAATGTAAAGAAATCATGTCCTCCTCTTCATGTTCTTGTTCATGCCATGTGACAACCATCTTGATTCAACAAATATCTAAAATGCAGACAAAAGATGAATTAGGATCCAAATTTGAGAAAAAAAGGAAAAAATTTGATGAAAAAACACTGTGTAAAGTTGCCATTTTGCGCCCATCGCACCTTGCCTTTGAGAAAGGTGATATGCATACTGACTAGCAAGTGTATAGCTTAGTATGCATCGCACCTTTCGATATAAGCTAGGTGTGATGATTGGGGAACAAAATCTTTAAACCCCAAGGGCCCAAAAAGGTGGACAAACTAGCTTAGAATCAAGAAGAGATGGAATGAAAATGAAGAGATCAAGGATAGCTCCTACCTGGTCTTGATGGTGCGGAGAATGGTCCACAGGATCTCCTGAAATCAACTAATGAAATTTGAGGGGGAAAACCTCTCCAACGCTCCAAAACCCCAAATTTGAAAAGAAATGATGAACATGAAAGGTAAAACTACTTTTTATGTTTACTATTCATGTACTTCAAGTAAAATGTTAGTTTTAGTTCTTTTTCATCCATATATATGTATTTATAATCAATTTGATGGAGTGATTGAGTAGGTTGAACAAATCAAGAAAGAATCTGATGTGCTAAACAGTGAATTGAACATCTTTGACCACTGCTCTAAGCATAGTTCTGTCGTTTCGAGCTTGAGTAAAAATGAAACTGACTCCAAGCATAGTTGTTCATTTCAAGCTCATATAAACATAAAACCAAATCCAAGCATAGTTCCCCCATGTTCAAGCTTGTCAAAAAATGAACCCATTTTCCACTAACTAACCTCTGTGATTGCCATGCTATCAGCCTTTTGAACCTTGGTTGTGTACCTCCCATCACTACCATCCCTTTGGCCGATCATACGCTTTCACTTGGTTGTTTACCCTTTTTAGGAACAGTTGCGATGAGTGGTCTTATTAGCCAGCCTCTTCACAGAATTCACCATGTTTTGAGAAGTTCCAAATCCACTAGAACCAGTTGCTACCCTAGACACCACTCGTTCCTCAAATCGAGTCTCCTTTAAACCATTTTCAGACTCGTTAAATATGAAAATATTGTCGAGCGCCAACCTTTCCAGCTCGTTAAAGTGATTGGAAATGTCATCCCTCCTGTATTATTTTATACCTTTTTTAGACCCGAGGGATTATCTTACAAAAAAGTCAAGTTCTTGTCTTTTTTGGCTCGTTAAAGTGATTGGAAAAGTCATCCCTTTTGTATTATTTTATCCTTTTTCGGACTTGAGGGATTATTTTATGAAAAATAACTTTTGGAGTTTTCTTTTCATCCATTTTCAAACTCTCTAAACATGAAAAGGACCGAGTTATCCTTGTCTTTAAACTCGTTAAAACAATAGCAAAAAACTTGTCCACTCTAGACAAGACCGAGTTTCACTGTCACTAGACTCGTTAAAATATAGCGACAGGTTTGCCCGAAGGGTGAATTATAGAACAAGCATATGTTATCCTCCTCAAGCTTGACAAGAATAAAGAGGTACTAGTCAGAAATGACTGGGGAAAAGGGAAGAAACTTGAAGAATTTATGGTAGCAGGTCGCTCTTGAACATGACACTTTCACTTCATCTCCATTATTGAGTTGGGTTGGGTTATTCTGTTCACCGGTCATCTCACCATTGGTCTTTCATACCATCCATCTTTTGGGGTTAATGCTACCAATTCATTTCAGTGTCGTCGACATGTTCAAGAGAAGTCATTCAGTTAAGAAACCACCATCCAATTAATGTCTTGTCCACTGCAATACCTCCAACCTTCATTTTTTTCATGACCGCCATTCTTGAACCTTGTGTCGTCAGTTCATTTTCACCTCTAGAAATAATTTGCTTTGTTTTATGTCGTAGATGTGGATACATTAAGGCCCTCCTATGACGAGTCACTTCTTGTCAACATCAGCTCATTATCCAAGAAGTTGACTTAGAAACACCCCTTTTAGTACTTTGAAGCTTGCATGCATTAAAGGCAAGTTTCTCACTTCCGGCGAGAGGTTGACATCAATGGCCTTCGACCGAGAGATTTTGCATGGTGTTCGACATCGGATCATATATTCACACCACATAAATTGTACTGTAGTACCTTGAGGTTCATTATCATTATCAGTGATTCCTCTCGTGTCTATTAACAACTTACATCATTGTCTAGTAATCGGGCGATGTCTTTCCATGTTCGACTTCAGAACATCTCTTCACATGGATTGACTTGTACACTAGGCGAAGATTGAACGAGTTTGAAGACCCCAGATCTAGTTTCATCCATTTGGGCTATGATATATTCAGGGATATAAAAACATCAAATGTACAAAGGTGCTGCATAGATGGTCATCCGAACCATGGATGATGACTCTACATCTTTAGAATCACTAGTCTGCATCTACAGACGACTATCTAATCTATGTACATGAAACGAATTTATAAAGATGAGCATGGGAATGCCTCCCTCAGCTAGATCATGAAAATTATATTATGATGATGTATTGTATTGTAACTTATGTAGGTCACCTTCTAGTTCGAAACCTCGGATCCTCATGATAAAGAATTTCACCCAACATCAATATTTACGACTTCATGCTTTAGGGGGCAACTGTTATAGACATATTTGGGCACATCAACACCAAACTTATATGTCGATAAAATAGGGCATTTCAACCCCTAAAATAGTTGTTTCATACCCTAAAAGAACATAGTCATCTGATTACACCATTCCCCAAAAGTTCCACCTAAGAAACCATCCAGAAATGGCCTAAACTGAACCATACTGACTACTCCACTGGTAGGGTGCGATGCATACTGAGTGGTACACTGCCAGGGTACGATGCATACTGATTAGACCTTCTATAGGGTGTAATGGGTGATGTTGGAAAAAATTCCGAGATAGTTTGCTAGGTGGTTTCTCATGGAATCTTCTAGAAACTTCTCCTATGACACTTGCCTCTCTGAATTCACCCAGGGATGAGTAAGAGATCCAAGAAATCTCCAAGTGGAATCAATTGTAACAAGTGGAATGACACTAATCAAACCCCATGGATGACTCGCACCCTTGCACACATCTGTAAATGGATCCCTCATCTAAGAGATCCAGAGGCTGGAATATTGTGAATTGCAAGGAAGTGCTGATAGTTCGTCATTGAGGAAAGAGCATTGTATTATTGGTGTGATCTTGCTATTTCATGAGGTGAAGAGGGATTGATGCTAGATCAGACAACTAGGTTGTAATTCTCCCTTATATTAATAAAGTTCTTCAATTTTTCTTCCATATGATTGTGCAATTGCGAATGTTATCATTTGTTCATTATATATCTGATTCTGTAATGTTTATGTTGTAATAGATCATGATGCTTAGACGGTTCTTTGTTGTTGTACTTGTGCAAGTACTCTCCAAGTGGGTTAAGTATGGGGAGGAGTTGCAAGCTCTGTCAAGGGGGAGAGAGATCAAGCAAGGGATTAAGTGGAAGTTCCAAGTTGGTTCCGTTATCTTTCTCTTATCTGTTACACATAGAACAAATCGTTGAATTGCTTTAAAATGTTGTTTCTAGGGTAGCTGCCAAACCTAGAGTGCTAGTTGTTCAAAAAGACATTAGTTTTCCTAGAAAACTTGTGTGATAGTCAGATGATCATGTCCCGTAGTTTACCAATGGCTGGTATCGATGTTTGATCAAGTTGGATCATTTGTGTGGATGTCTCGCTCCTTTTTTCATTGATATTTTTAGCAGTTGAGAGTGTCATGACGTTGGCTACTGCGCCAGAATCAACCAAGGAGTTGTGAACATTGTAGTTAAAAATTTCAAATCATAGTAGGAATGGAGGGCAACCTGAGTTTTCTTCTTCCATATGGAGTGTGTTAAACACAATGGAAATTGATCTGGGAGGTGTGCTTGCTCCCTTGCTGATAGATTCTGCGTTGTCCATTGTTGTTTGTCCTAATGCATGCAACAGGATGTCTCACTGACTCTGGATGTTAGCTAACTAAAACAAATTGATGTTCACTCAAGTTTTCTTCATGTCATCTATAATGTTGTATTCTATAGGTGGTAGACTCATTGAGGTGTCTGGGGTAGAACTGATGTTTGTGTTGTCCGACGGAGTGTTCTGCAGTTTGCTACTCATGGATGTACTCTTGTACACCACTGTCTTCCCAATTTTTTTTTTGTGTTTTCTTCTTTAGGGTGGACGGTGGATCAGCCTTCCTCAACAACAGCCGCATATTCTCTTGTGCGTCCCCAAGTGTAAGGGAGCCCCTTTACTCCTAATATTGTAACGGTCATTTTGATTTTGGGGCTACTTCTCGGTGTTCATCTTTAGCATTTCTTGCGAGCACTGGTACACGTTCACCACATTCCCAAAACTTGATGCTTCATTAGGTGCAACACCTTCGTCATTATCAATGTCTTCTGGCTTCTCCTGCATACTATTTTCTGCATCGAATGTATGACTACATACAAAGATTGCGACTCGCTTCCAGTTTGAAATAGATTTCTCGGGGTGATGTTCTTCGTGGAATGAACAAAACTCAAATTTGTGCAATGTTCGAATCGGTTGAACATAGAGCTATGCGTAGTTTTTGGATTGTACCAATTGCTTCCTGATGAATTGTTTCCCTGTATTTATTTTGGCAAGTGGCTTCTTGTAGATGTGTCTATTTTTTTTTGTTTAAGTTCAGACACCTTTGTTGTCAAGTTCTTGACGAGGCGAGTGAGGGTTTCAATATCATTTGCTCGGGACTTCTTGCTCACCTCTTTGGAGTCTTTTGTTTGTTCATCATCCTTGATGACTCCAATCATGCGCAGGTCTTTCTCAACAACAATAGCCTCTTCATAGTTTTCCAAGAGTGTTGGTTTCATAGCTCGCTTGACGAATTGTGCAATGTTGGTCGGTAGTGTAGAAATGTAGTAATCAATATTGATGGAGTCATGAGGTTTAGTGTCCGCTATAAATTTGTTCAATATATGTGTAAGCCTCTTATTTAAGTCTTTTACCTTTTCTTTCCCTTCTATCTTTAGGCTTCCCAATTCCTTGAGTAGTATAGCTGGGGTCTTGTCATCAACAAACTTTTCAAGAACATGTGGTTGAATGCACCCTAGTTCTATATGGAGTTTGGTGGAAGACTGTGATAACATGTAGCTGCGAGACCATCCAAGGTACATGGAAACAATCTACATGCTATGTCATTATATTGTACCTCAAGAGTCTGTAGTTGCAGGTAGAAGTTGTTCAAATGGTCTTCTGTCTTCATCGTGCTATTAGGGTTGAACTTGATGTTCATTCTCTCTGCTCACTTCGGCATCTTGTGTAAAGCACCTAGGAGAGACAATGGTCCCTGAGTCATCTATTCTAGATTTTGGTCAACCATCTCTTCTTCTTCTTCGTCCTCCTCCTACCCTTCAAAATTTGATGGTTATAGCTCTAAGTCTGTTGGTTCGTCTCCACCTCTACCTCCTCAACTGCCTTCCCCTTCACCTCCTGTACCAGAGTCTGATCCCAAGATCAAAAGGGTGTCTCGTTACCCTTGTCAGAAAACTGGGGGTTCCTCTTCATCTTCAATAGTTTCTTCCATACCTTCAAGTGTGGCAAGAATTGCTTCTTCTACTAATGATACAACAACCCTTGTGGTAGTGGCTTTTGGATTCCTTGATATGTATGGAAGATGTTGTATGGCTGGGATCAATCCAACTGCTTTTGTGAATTGGAAGGTGATCGCATAGAAAAAGCAAAGTTGATGATACATAATTTCATGTTTAGTCCTAGGAGGTGATAAGTAACCAACTGTAGAGTCGCTCGTAGGTGAGATGGGAGTGCGAGTTACTACCTTGACCAAATGGTTGATGAGCGAGTGTGAGAGGATGTTCAACCATATACAACTGACTTCCCTCCTTCTAGCACCAGAAATGTTGATGATGCTAGACCTACCAACATTCATGGGATCACCTTGGTATGAAGTCCTAACTAGACCTAACACCGTTTGGTGTGGGAGTTCCATCCGGTATGATGGTCTGGTTGCCATTATCGTAAACATTTGCCTCAACTCTTGTTTGTCAACACAAGAGACTAGTCTAATTTGTCTTCGAGATCTGAGGTTTGCGTGCCTGGTGATTGCTAATGTTACTTGTGTCAATGGTTCTTTCATTGTAGAGGGAGAGGGTGGGAGTGAGTCGCAAGTTTGTTGGGAGGAATCCCCAACTCTGTTAGAACACACAACACAATAGGACATACAAAACTTCCGTAAGAATAGTCTACAGGGATGCAAAAGTCATAACACACAAGGGAATATAACACGTACAACACTCAGTGGATGAGTCTGCACGAGTGCAATGGTTGTTATAGCAAGTTTTATGTGAAAGGTTGGTCTGATGTTTGGGAGAGTAGTCTACATGGGCAGGACAATGTTAATATCATATACAACACATTTTCATTACTATATATGTATTACAACAAGTGAATGAGTTCAAGTGTTTAACACAGGTTAAAGCAACATGCATTACAAGTGTCCAAGATCAGTCTTACAATAGTTAAAGTACATCTGTGAAAAAATGCTAGCCTGTTAGAAGGATTCTAAATTAAGTGAAAGTTCCAAGACACATCGTTACACCATACATTACTAACCCTGTGGGTGGGGCGTTGGATCCACAACTTACTCCTCAAAGAAAATATTACATACTCTCAAGGCTATGTGGGAGAAGCTGAGGTCAAAATTCCTTTGCATATACAAATGAGGGGGTATTTATAGCCAAGGGTGAAACTGACCGTTGTGGTTGTTCGACTATCCTCATGACTATTTGACTTCCATGAATTTTTTACTTTACATTACTCTTCATACAACAAGTGGGTCTCTTGGACTTCCACGTTACGTTACATTGATTGATAGTGTGGCCCACAGTAGAGATGTGGATGACATGACTCATGACAAGACTTGACATAAAAATGTTGGTACATTCATGATGCTACTATTGTGCATGTCGAGCTATAGTGGTTTTGGGTGATAGATGTCCTCATGGTGTGTCACAACTTTACCTCTACATGGAAACATGTGTGGAGTCTTTGATGGTTGCTGGGTTTGCTAGATGTTGCATTTGCACATTGCTCCTTACTTGTATGTTGGTACGTTGACAGGTTTGTCCATTCATGAAAAGTAAATGTTCATCCGTCTATCCATATGTGAACACATCTTGCATGTTTACTCATTCATCCATCTGCAAACACATTTTTCATGGTTGTTCATTCATGAGCACATCTCTTTGCATGCATCGTTTATATGTTCATTGGTGAACATGTCCTTCTGCATGTACTCCCTTCGTTCATCCCATCTATCGTCATGCCATGTTTGTTTATGTACCTATATCTATAGTCACTCATGACGAGATAACATCAATTCCAAAAACCTCCTAGTCTACCATGATGCATGATCATTTCGAATGCAAGTGACTGGGAGAGGAGACAAGGTTGCGAGTTGGAATGGAGGCTCTAAGCACTGCTAGTGAAAACCACACAACAGTCATTGGGTGATGCAGATGGGCTATCTGGATCGACAGTGACTGTCCTCGGGGTCTAGCTCAGCTAGAGGAAAAAAATGGTTAGTTTTTTTAGAGGAACATTCTGGGTTGTGGGAAGGCTAAGTAGGAGAAATCTGCACAATTTACAGAAGGAGCGGGCAGTGGGAGCTTGGTAGCCAAAATTACGCAATTCCTGGAGGGAACTAGCAACTGGCTGCTGGGTCACTGGCAGCAAAAATTGTGCAATTCCTGAAGGGAATTGGCAGTCAACTGCCAGGATCTTGGCAACAAAAACTACGCAATTCCTAGAGGGAACTGGTAGTCAGCTGCTGGAGCTTGGAAACAAAAACTATGCAATTCTTGGAGGGAATTGGCAGTCGACTGTAGGGAGATGATGGCGGAAAAAACTATGTTGATGCTGGGAGGTTGGCATGATGATCACCTCTATCTAGTTTCTAAGTTGAAGGGACTGCTGGGTAGCAGAGGAATTGCTCATGAAAACTGTGTAGTTTTTTGGGTGAGAAACTGGTCGACTGACTGGAGGGTTGGTTGGAAAAACTGTGCAATTTTTTGAGGGAGACATGGATGGGAAATGGGTGTCTGTCCATCTTGTCTATGCAATTTTCTCAGTTAGCAGAGCGGGCAAGGTTTGCAACTTCTTGAGCAATTTTTGAGGGGAGTCATTCCTGGGGTGACTACCAGGTCAAACTCTCCAGTTGACTAGCATGAAGGTTGATTGATCTGCTTGCGGTAAAGACAACTTGAAAAGGTTTTCTTGGTGCTTTTGCATTGTTCTAGGTGACAGTCGATCGAGTCGATGGCGAGGCGATGGTCCGACTTTCAAAGGGGGATTCAGTCTTAGAACTTCAACAAAGTGACTAAGTGTGTGAATGAGTGAAATATGTATATGTGATCTTGCAAACACGCACTTACATGACTAGACGACGAGACAAACCAAACCATCTAGACACACATGCTCAACATGACTAACCGACATTGTGAGTGATAAGCGTGACATTTGTGATTGGTCGTTGGTTGACTGTGATGATGCTTGTGTGACAGTGAATGTGACTCTGTGTGTGAGCACAAAAAATTTTACATAGAAGACACAACATGTACACACGAATCAAATATGTTGAGTATGACCAGAACATGGTCGCAAGCATGAAACTAACATCAACATGCAAAAGCTTTGGTGGAATGATTAAGAAAGGTGGGTGTGAAGACTCACACGAGCTCATGGAGTAAACCCGAGTGTGTGCAGTCATCAAGTAAAGTTCTCAAAGGAGGCTCTGAAATTGGATGCAAGCCAAAATTTTGGAGGATGATTGTAGCTACTATAACATAATTTTTAATGGGATATCTAAGTGGATCTCTCAAAATTCCACCACGAAATTGTGATATAATCAATAGTATATGCACATATTTATTATAATAACCCTGGTGAAATTCCATGTAATAAAATTTAATAAAGGAAAAATAATAACCATGGTTATGGGACCCTTATTCCAAGGTGAGTGTTAGGAAAAACATCCTAGTGTGGGTGTTCATTTGGTTTATTATGGCTAAGGAAGCTGGAAAATAAAATGGCAAATCCTTTGGAAAGGCATGAGGCATTAATTGGCATTTTTTTTATGAAAATAATGGAAATTAGGAGAAAAGGAAGATAAAAGGTCATAGGTTGCATGTGAGGAAGAAAATGAAGGAAAATAATTGAAAATGAAGAAAATAAAGACCTCATTAATAAAAAGGATTCTAAGGATCAGTTGATACCTTTTTTCAGTTCAGTTTTGGAGCTCTCCCTCTATTCATTCTCACACACTTGGACACTTAAATATTTCTTGCAACACTTCTCCATTGGATTAAGAAAATCAAAGAAGGTAAAGAAAAGAGAGGATCAAGGAAGGAAGAGTAGGATCAAGCACCTACAATGAGATTATTTGTAGGTATTGATTTGCATATGTGATTTCCTTTCTAGACTTTTCATGCATGGTACATTCATGTTTGTATTTGGTCCTCTTGCTATCATTGACATGGGATTTTTTAGGTGTGAGAGTGTTCTTCAGCCTTTCCTTGCCATTTCCAAATAGCCATGGTGTGATGGGTTCTCATGTTTTGGTTGAGATGGATTCCTGGATGGATTCGAAATTGGGTGAGATGGTCTCTGAAAGAAAGAACACATGGCCTAGTGAGTCATGAATCAGACTGTGGATTACAATAAAAATTTGGACTAGTAACCCTTGAACTAGACCGTGGGTTGTGGTAAAGTCGAATCTTGTGTTACGGTGGGCCTAGGAATCCTTGACCAATGAATGACGTGATATACAGTAAATCCTAGAGGTGGGTGCCCTTGATTAGGCCTAAGAATCCTTAGCCAGGTAATGGCAGGATATATGGTAAAGCCTGGAGGGTGGAGTCTTGATTAGGCTTAGGGATCCTCAACATTTGTATGGAGGGATGTACGATAAAGCCTAGAGACTAGGAGATAGGAAAATTCCTCATGGTGTAAGTGGAGAAATCCAGTGGCATCCACACTTGTTTAGGGCCTAGTGATCCGGTGGGGATTGTGGTAAAGTTTGGTTCTATTGATGAGGGTGAGTTGGTGTATCCTCAGGAAGCCTTGGTTGGTTTTGGTTATGAGTCTGACATTCATGCTTGGAATATGGCATAGGGGTGATTGACTAAAAGAAATATTTGGTTCAACCAATTTATGGTTGGGTGGTACGTGGAAGTCCCGTGCCTGGTTGGCTTATGCATTCATTAATAAGAGTTCCTTCTCCTAGGTATTTCATATGTAAATGTACTGGTTTATATGTGGATTTTATGGTTGTTGTATCCTTATGATTTATGTTGTTTATATGTTGGTTGAGTATGTTTTATGATAGTGATGATGTATGGCTCTCATCATGTTTTGATTTGTAAATGAACAAACAATGAATATGACCTAATAGAAGATAATGCAACTAATATGATAAGGAATAAATGTTTTTTAGCAATTCTCAGATAAGTATGAGATCCCTATGCTAAGATATGTTGTTATGACTTGTAGAATGAATATTTGTGACATGTTTGACGGAATGCCTGTCATGGCTAGTAGGGGTCCAGTAAAGTATTGTTCAATTGTTTGCATTAGTATCATTGTTTCAATGTTACTTTTCATTTTTGGAAGTTCCATGGAGTTATGGGTAGTGGCCTGAGTTTTGGCCCTAAAAAGGTGGCACAAAATCTGGGGTTGTAGGCTCAGAAGTCGCTGAAAAATACCCCAATCTCTTGAATGCCCTTGTTGTGAGAGTGATTGGAGGGTTCGATCTGCATGCATGCCCATGTCATGGGAGTGACTGAGGCTCTAGGTTAGTAGAATGTTAAGTTGCCTCAGGGGTTGGTCACTTGGAAAGGTTGGTTGGCTCTTAGATGTTCTGTAGCATGTCTGGAAGGTCAGTTTGGTTTTATTTTTCCAATTCCACTTCCTTAACTATACATGGGGAGTTGAATCAGATCATAGTATCCTCTCGTCACATGTTTACCCCAACGAACTGGTTAACTTGGGTAAATGTTGGAGGAGGGTGTTATAGAGTGGTAACAAAGCATGGTTCACCCCTTGGACTGGATGGACAGTGTGTTGGTCATGCATACATATCAGTTTCATATGTGTTCTTCATGCTTGTGGCCTATGAGTTTGTTTTGTATGCATCGTGTTAGTCATGGTTGTATTTGTTTCACCATGTGAAAGTGGATGGTGTGTTGTTGGATGTGTTTATCATGAGTATAGGTCGGTTATGCACTGATTATGCATGTTAGTGTTTATATGTATCATGTATGCATGCATGTCATACATATGATGATTATGCATACATTGACATGGTTTTAGTTGTCATGCATTGGGTCGTGAGGTGTGGTTAATATGGTCATGCATTGATGATTGGACTATGGTTAAGATGATATATATATGCTGTTATGATTATGTTTATACATTATTGTGCTAATCTGGTTGATCTTCTAGATGAGATATCCTCCCCTGAACTATACTAAGGTATGTCGGTTATGTTATGTTTTGGTTTTAGTTGACATGGTTTACTTGTAGGAAATAAATCAAATATGACTAGCAAGATAGTATAATACGCCTCTCGAGACTCTCCCTATGGATCAGATGAGTACTATGGTGTTGGGCACCCTTCTGACTCAGTAGACACATTGAGGATTTTAAAGGAAGGAATAAGGAGTTTCAAAGCATATTATGATAGAATCATGCAGGAACAAGAGAAGCAAGCATAAGTCAATGCAGTAATCCTTTAGAGTTTGTTAGAATTGCAGAGACATGGACCACTTCAGATTAGTCATGGACATGAGGACAAAAATAAGGGGGCTTATGTTAGTAGATATAAGGGTGGGAATAGGTCGGATAAGGATGACACGATCAAATATGGTAGATTCTTAGAAAATATGGATAAGAGAGGTGATGGACATAGGTAATTTTCTAGTTTTGATTCTGATAGGCACTATGATCGTCATCGTTATCAACCTTATAGGAGGAGTCATAAGGGATACTTTCTAGATGAGTTCAAGAAAGTTAAGCCACCTAATTTTGATGGGAATTTGAAGAATCTAGAAGATGCAAAGGCTTGGTTACTTCAGATGAAGAAGTTCTTTGAACTGCACGAGTACACAGAGAATATGAAGGCCATAATAGATATCTTTAGTCTTAAAGGGAAATAAAACATTTAGTAGGAATATGTAAAATGGGTCAGAGACATCAGGACAAAAGACTTGAGTTGGGATGAATTCAAGAGATTCTTTAAGAAGAAATACTTATCAGAAAGGTACTATGATAGCAAAGCCAAGGCGTTTTATGAGATAAAGATGGGATCAATGACAAATGAGGAGTATATGACTAGGTTCCTAGAGTTATTGAGGTATGTACAATATCATAAGGACTAAAAGGCCAAAGTTTAGATATTTCTTAATGGATTATCATTAGCATTTAGAGATCAAATTGAGTATGATGAGCCTTAGTCACTTGAGGAAATTATTTTAAAATTGAAGCATTGCTATGAAAAGTCAAAGTGTAAGACAAAATATCAGCAATGATGTAAATGGAAAGATAAAGGTAAAGGTAAAGGTAAATGGTATCTGAAAATAATAAGGCTTCAAAATGAAGAAGAGAAAGAGAATGTTGCACGATACAAGAAGTTCAACATAGATAAATAGGGACATTGGTTGCAACACCAAAATAAAAGTGATGGTATAGGATGGTTGGAGTGTTGGACATGTGGTAAGGAACATATTAAGAGATATTGTCTGTAAAATCAAGGTGGTAGGCCTCATAACTATAATTCACAGGAGGCGTAGACTATTGGGGATGTTGGGCAAAGAATTCATCATATCTATGCAACATTGGATAATGGGCAGGCATATCATCAGGCATCTATCATTAAGATGGACAGTAATATTTTGATCAAGTTGTTTCTATTTTGATTGAACTTGGATCTAATTATAGTTATGTTAATCTTGACTTGGTGTATAAGTGTGGTTTGAATAAAAAAGTGCATGCAAAATCTTGGTTAGTACAGTTGGCTATAGGTATAAATAAGAGAGTTCATCATTGGGTAACAACTTATGCTTTTGAGTTGAATGGTATGCCTACATCAACACATTTGAATGTATTGTCATTGGGTATGGACTAGTTGTACCTTCATAGGACCAAAGTGGATTGTTATGACAAATCCATTGAGTTCTTGGATGAGAATGGAGAACAGAGAGTCTTACAGGGCAAGAAGAAGGCAACATCAGTTAGAATGGTGACAACTATGCAAGAAAAGCACAGTCACAGAAAAGGGTGTGTGTTAATTGCAGTGCATATTTATAGTGATAAAGGTAATGATGTTGAGGATGCAGAAGTATTGAGCAGGTACTCGATCTTACAGTAATTTCAGGATTTATTTCCTACAGATATTTTAAAGTTGCCGCCTCACAGGGAAGTGGATTTTTCTATTGAGTTGGTACCAGAGGAAGCTTCAAAATCAAAGGTACCTTACAGGATGAGCACATCGGAGTTAGTAGAGCTGAAGTTGTTGTTGAAGGAAATTCTTGAGAAGGGATACATTAGGCCAAGTGTATCACCTTGGGGTGCATTGGTATTGTTTGTAAAGAAGAAGGATGGTACTCTCAGTTTATGCACCGATACATGCATTTGAAAAAGATGATAATCATGAACATATATCCGTTGGTAAGGATTTATGACTTGTTTAATCAGTTGAAGGGATAAACATTATTATCAAAGGTTGATATGAGATCAGGATCATCAGGTACATATTAAAGAAGAGGACATTTAGAAGACAAATTTCTAAACCAGGTCTAGGAATTATGAGTTTGTTGTAGTTCCTTTTGGTTTGAATAATGCTCCAACTACCTTTATGTGCTTGATGAATAGTGTGTTGCGTCCTTATCTAAAAAAGTTTCTATTGCATTCATTAATGACATCTTGATATATTATAAAAACAAGGAAGAACATGTCTAGGATTTAGCAGCAATGTTGAGGTTGCTAAGAGAGCATCAGTTGTATGTGAAGCTTAGAAAATGTAGTTTCTTTCAGAAAAAGGTACATTATTTGGGACATGTTGTCTCAAGGAAGACATAGCAGTGGATCCAGAGAAGATAAGGGCTATCATGGAGTGGGAAGCTCCTAGAAATGTGGATGAGATAAGATCATTCATGGGGTTAGCATATTACTATAGGAGGTTCATCAGACATTTTTCTCACATTGCATGTATTATCACATCACTGCAAAGGAAAGGCAAGAATTTTGAAAGGACAGAGGAATGTGCAACAAGTTTTGAGTAGTTGAAGTAGTTGTTGACAAATGTTGGATTTCAAGCCTCTGTGGAAGTTTTTTATAGCTTCATGTTCCGGATTATCCACAGTTTCAACTTCATTCTGCCGACGTTTCAAACCCCAAAGGGGGTCCATCATTAGGACAAATCAGAAAGATAGAAATGAATGAAAGATTATTTGAGAGAAGGAGCTGAGCGCCTAGGTATAAATAAACTAAAGAACCCTAATATAAGGGCCGACACATGATTATTTCATTATTTATTTATTATTTTTGTTTTATTATCATTCTTTTTATTTATTATTTATTGATAATAATAGGTAGGCTTATTATTTAATAGATACTTATATTTATTTTTTTTTTAATTTATATTTTTATCATTATTTTTTTTTAATATTTTTATTTTATATTAAATCAACTATTAATAGATTTACTTGGTTTATTTAACTATTATTTAGTTTTATTTAATTAATATTTATTCATAAAATTTATTTATATTATTATTTTATATTTATTAAAATCATAATATTATTTTTTTCTTTTGCTTTATTTATATTTAATTAATTCATAAATATATATTTTTTCTTATTATTGTCTTATATTATTAAGATAACTTATTATTTAACATCAACTATTTATTATAATAGATTAATTAATAAATCAATTAATTAATTATTAATATCTGATTTTATTTAAGATAAAAAACTACTTTTTAATTTTATTATAAATTATAAATTAAATAAAAATTTATTACATTAAACTAACAATAGATTAATTAATTTACTTTAATCAATTACTTAATTAGTTTCTCATTTTATTATTTGAAACCTAGTTTTTAACAATTAAAATTATGTATTCATTTGATAATATTTAATTTAAATTTTCAAAATAATTAGTTAATTTAAATCAATATTGAAAAACCCTAAATGATTTATTTTGGAAAACCCTAAATAATTTATTTTACTTTTATTTATTTTCATGATCAAAGTTAATTACCTAGCTATTACTAACCTTTATGATTA
>APFE030866303.1:58453-94076 GCA_000404065.3 Pinus taeda
AGCCATTAATTTAATTTAATTTAATTAATATAATTAATTAAATTAAATTAAATTAATTTGCATTGATTAATTGATTAATTAATTAATAAACCAAACCTTTTGAATGGAAGGTCCTTTCATTCTTCATGCTTCCAAGGGTCTCGAGGGATTTATCTGTCTGATCAGGGGGAACCAGTTTCCACTGATTTCACTTCCATTGTCCCTGTTGAGGTTCTGCGGAAATTTCATAATTTCGATGGCTTCTCTGATTTTTCTTTTGTGATAATTGTCCTCCCTTGCAATTACCCTGGCGTCTTCCAAACACATATGATGTTTGGTCTTGGATGAGTGCTCTGCAAGGGCTGATGTATGGGATCTTTCATTCTTTATGTCAGCCGCGTGTTCTTTAAGCCTAGTTTTCAGAGAACGACCTGTTTCCCCAATATAACTCCTACCACATGAGCAATCAATCTTGTACACTCCCTTGAGTTGTTGACGATCAATGTTATCCTAAACTGACCTCATCATCTGCCTTATCGTTCCACATGTTGTAAATTGAGTGTCTATGTTGACAAATGCTCTAGTGTTAAATATTGTAGATCTGGACAAAGATTTTGTGGTATTTATGGATGCTTGCAAGAGAGGACTTGGTGGAGTCCTTATACAAGAGGGATACATAGTATACTATGAATCAATGAAACTAAATGAGCATGAGAAGAATTGCCTGACACAGGATATTGAGCTTGCAATGATCATCCATGTGTTGAAGATGTGGAGGCACTATCTTCTTAGCAAGAGTTTTGTATTCATGAGTGATCACAGTGGGTTGAGATACTTGTTTGATAACCCGAATTTGAATGCTAGACAAGCAAGATGGTTGGCCACGATTAGTGAGTTCGAATTTGAGATCAAGTACATCAAGGGTAAGGAGAACATGTTTACAAATACTCTTAGCAGGTGGATACATGTTAATCATATAGCAGCTATGAGTTCTTATGGGATAGACTTACATGATCAGATCTTACATGCAGGTTAGGAGGATGACATGTACATGGAGCTTATGCACATATTACAGTAGGGTACAAGTGATCAGGATGTGGATTATCATCTCACAGTAGATGGCTTGATCAGATTTAGGGATAGGATATATGTGCCAGACATTAGTGAGATCAAGTAGTGAGAATTTCACGCAAAACCATATTCAGGTCACTGAGGATACCAAAATTCATTGACAACAATGAAGAAGTTTTATCATTGGCCTAATATGAAAAAGATGTGGCAAAGTTTGTGGCTATATGTTTGTACTGTTAGCGGGTGAAAGTAGAATGTAAGCATCCAGGTTGATTACTACATCTAAATTTGATTCCAGAGTGGAAGTGTGAGGTCATTTCTATGGATTTAATCATAGGTTTGCCAAGGACATCTAGACAACATGATTCCATCATGGTTGTGGTGGACATGTTGATAAAGGTAGCACACTTCATTCCAGTGAAGTCTACTTATTTAGCTAGTGATGTAGCACATGTATTCATCAGAGATGTAGTGAGATTGCATGGTGTTTCGAAGAATATTGTGTTAAACAAGGATGCTAAGTTCACATACAAGTTTTGGAAGGAGTTGTTTGTAGGATTGGGGATAAATATGGCCTTATATACAGAGGATCATCCATAGATAGATGGAAATATAGAGAGGTTCAATAGGAAAATGGAGGATATGTTGAGGATGTATGTGATGCATAAACAACGGGAGTGGGAAGAGTATCTTCCACTAGTTGAGTTCACATACAAAAATGTGTATCAAGAATATGTAAGGATGAGTTTGCTTGAGTCATTATATGGGAAAAGTTGTAATACTCCCATCAGTTGGAGTGATATAGTGAAAAAGGTGTTGATTGGACTAGAAATGTTGGCAGAGATGGAACAAGAAATGCAGGTAATCAAGAGGAATCTAGAGGCAACACAAGATAGGCAAACAATTTATGCAGATCAAAATAGGTTGTTTAAGGAGTTTTAGGTTGGGGAACAAGTATATTTTCACATCAAGTCGAAGAAGAGATCCTTGAGGATTGGATCGTGCACCAAGTTGTAACCTCGGTTTTGTGGACCTTTTAAGATTCTTGAAAGGATTGGACCAGTAGCCCATTGACTTGCATTACCTCCAACAGTGAAAGTCCGTGATGTTTCCCATGTGTCATTACTTAAGAAGTATGTTAAAGATGTTGATCATGTGATTGACTGGTCTGTATGCAGGTGGAGCCAGATGGATAATTTCAGCTAGAACCTAAGTGTATATTGCTGGGAAATATTCTCATGCTTTAAAGGTGAGCAATCGAGCAGGTTAAAGTGTAATGGAAGCACTTTGGGCCTGATGAAGTTACATGGGAGATGGAGGATCATATGCGGGCTATGTACCCTTCACTATTCGCTGGTTGAGCAAATGTTTTTGGCATATGTTGTGGCATATGTATATATTTATATGGATGTAAGTACTGCCATGAGTTGTGTTATAAAGATCGAGTAAGTGTTATGGGTGTCATTTTGTTATGTTGCCATTTTGGTTTGCTTTTCAACATGTTGATCATTGTAAAAATTGTATCGAGCTAAGTTATAACGCTCCATGGGAAGTATGTTTTGCTTTCAACATTGTTGTTGATTGAAGGTTTCATTGAACACCGAGGAAGGTGTTCGCCCAAGGGGGATGGTTTCGTAACAACCCTGGTGAAAATTCAATGTAATAAAAGTTAATAAAGGAAAAATAATAACCACGGTTATGGGACACTTATTCCAAGCTAAGCATTGTGAAAAACATCCCGGTGTGGGTGTTCTTTTGGTTTATTATGGTTAAGGAAATTGGTAAAGCTAATGGCAAAGGACGTAGAAAGGCATGAGGCATTAATTGGCATTCTATTTATGAAAATAATGGAAATTAGGAGAAAAGGAAGGTGAAAGGTCATAGGTTGCATGTGAGGAGGAAAATGAAGGAAAATAATGGAAAGTGAAGAAAATAGAGGCCTCATTAATAAAAAGGCTTCTAAGGAATAGTTGGTACCTTTTGTTAGTTTTACCTTTTTTCAGTTCAGTTTTGAAGCTCTCTCTCTATTCCCTCTCTCGCACTCTTGGACACACAGAGTTTTCTTGTATAACTTCAGCATTGGATTACTAAAATAAAAGAAGGAAAATAAAAGAGAGGATTAAGTAAGGAAGAGAAGGATCAAGCAACTAAAACGATATTATTTGCAGGTATCGATTTGCATGGGTGATTTCCTTGCTAGATTTGTCATGCATGGTACATGCATGTGTGTATTTGGTCACCTTGCTATCATTGCCATGGGTTTTTTCAGGTGTGAAATGTTCTTAAACTTTGCCTTTCCATTGCCAGATTGCCATGGTTGGATGGGTTCTCATTTTTTGGTTGAGATGGATTGCCGGATGGATTCGAAACTGAGTGAGGTGGTCTCTGAAAGAAAAAACTCATGGCCTAGTGATCCCTTAATTAGACTATGGATTATAGTGAAGCCTTGGACTAGTAACCCCTGAACTGGAATGTGGGTTGCAGTAAAGCTGAATTTTGTGTTACCTCGGTGGGCCTAGGAATCCTTGATCATGAATGATAGGATGTACGGTAAATCGTAGAGGTGGGTGCCATCGATCAGGTCTAGGAATCCTTGACTAGAGAATGATAGGATATACAATAAATCCTGGAGGGTGGAGTCTTGATTAGGCATAGAGACCCTCAACTGTTGTATGGTGGGATGTATAGTAAAGTTTAGGGACTAGGAGACAAGAAAACCCCTCATGGTGTAGGTGGAGAAATATGGTGGCATCCATGCTTGTTTAGGACCTAGTGATCCAGTGGGGATTGTAGTAAAGTATGGTTCTATTGATGAGGGTGAGGTGGTGTAGCCTCAGGAAGCCCTGGTTGATTTTGGTTATCAGTTCCACCTTCATGCTTGGAATATGGCATGGGGATGATTGGCTGATAGAAATATTTGGTTTAACCAATCTATGGTTGGGTGGTACGTGGAAGTCACATACTTGGTTGGCTTATGCATTCATTAATAAGAGTTCCTTCTCCTTGGTATTTCATGTGTAAATGTACTGGTTTATATGTGGATTTTATGGATGTTGTATCCTTATGATTTTTGTTGTTTATATGTTGGTTATGAGTATGTTTGATAACAGTGATGATGTACGGCTCTCATCATGTTTTGATTTGTAAGTGAATGAAAAATGAATATATGACCTAATAGAGGATAATGCAGCTAATGTGATAAGGCATCAATGTTTCTAAGAAATTCTCAGATAAGTATGAGATCCCTATGCTCAGATCTATTGTTATGACCTGTAGAATGCATATTTGTAACATGCTTGACAAAATTCCTATCAATGCTAGTAGGTGTCTAGTGAAGTCTTATTCAAGCATTTACACTAGTATCATTGTCTCAATGTTAATTTTCATTTCTGGAAGTTCCATGGAGTTCTGGATAGTGCCCCGAGTCCCAGCCCTTAAAACGTGGGATAAAATCTGGGGTCATAGGCTCAAAACTAGTTGAAAAAGACCCCAATCGCTTGCATTCCCTTGTTGTGAAAGTGACTAGAGGGTCCTGACCACATGCATTCCCATGTAATGGGAGCGACTAAGGCTCTAGGTTAGTAAAATGTTAAGTTTCCTCAGGGGTTGGTCACCTCGAAAGGTTGGTTGGCTCCTAAGGGTTTTGTAGCATGTGTGGAAGGTCAGTTTGGTTTTTTTTTACTGGCTCCACTTCCTTAATTGTACATGGGGAGTTGAATCAGATCATAGTAGCCTCTTGTTACATGTTTACCCCAACAGACTAGTTAACTTGAGTAAATGTGGGAGAAGGGTGTTACATTTATGCAACTCATGTATGTATGCACATTGATCATTTTCATAGAGTTTATTAATTGTTATGTGATGTAAAACTTACTTGATTAGTTACTACTTTAGTAATATGCATTGTTGTAGGCATATTGTATCTCATTATCAACATTCCCTTTTCTTATATTTTCTTTTAAGATTTTATTATTTCTTATGTATTTTTGTTGGTTTTCACTTTTCATTAGTAAAGAGGAAAGACATTGGGATATTATTTGTTATTCATTATACACAGGGAAAGTTTTGTTGAGAGAAAATGTTTATGTGATATTTTAGAATTATTATTAAAAATAGTTCAAATGGATGAAAGTTATTATCCCCTGTCGCCACATTAGGTAATGTGTTGACCATCTATTAATCAACTATTTGACGAAAAATCAAACAAAAATTTACAAGGTTAACTTTATAAATAAAATTTATTAATTACTTTTATTTTATTTATTTCAATTGTGATTGGTTGAATGGGTTTCTCTCTTATTGTGTAATGATGAAAGTTTTTGCTTGATCATACCTGTGTGATCTCCATCGCGTGGAAAGCGAAGATTGATATGATCTGACACTGCATTAAATAGATGAATGATGGATCCAGCGAATTAGATTTATATCTCAAATACTGCAATTTTCACTATAGGAAGGTTGGGTAGGTGACATCCCATCCAATCCGATATATTGATATGATAATCTTTAGATATAGTTAGGAGGCAACCATGCATGTTTCTATCTATAATTTCATTGTTAATCTGATTATCTATTTACAAATTGTTCTCATGATTCGTGTGCATGAAGCAACAAATTTTATAATATTTTATTCATTGTTTTAATGTTGGACACATCACAATTCATGTTTCCCATCCACATAAACAACATATGTATAGTAAGAAAGTCATGCCCTTCCCCACATAGATTGTACAAATAGCATAACGATTGAAATAGATGTGCACTTATTCATTGACAACAAATATGGATAGGGTATACTCCAAAAGCAAACATAAATGTGCCAAAAAAGATTTCACTCTTTTATTTTTTGGTTTATCAAAAGAACTCTAAATTATAATATATTAATATTATCATTTCTATTTCTCTTTACATTTACATTTAATTTTTTTTATAACTTTTAATTTTGATATTTTAAAATTAAAATATTTTATTTAAAAATTATTGATTTAATATATATTATTATTAATAATATTTTTTTTATATAATTAAAATTATAACAACATTTAAAACTAAAATATACCCAAATTCTTATTTTTTTCCCTCACAACATTTCACATATGAATTTTTCAAAATTCATCAAATTGTAATTAATAGTTTTTTATTTATTAAAATATTAACTCCATAATTAAACATCAAATTCACAGAACTTGAGGATTTCAAATGAATAGTGATCCATTACAAAGAGAAGATGAATACATATCATACCATTTTCATACTGTACTTTTAAAAAATTCATCAAATTGTAATTAATAATTTTTTATTTATCAAAATATTAAATCCATAATTAAACATCAAATTCACACAACTTTGAAGATTTCAAATGAATAATGATTCATTGCACAAATAAGAATATATATCACACCATTTTCATGTTGTATACTTTAAAATATGTATATGGTCTAACTCAAAGTGTTTATCCATAATAATAATAAAAGAGTTACAGACCTGCAATTTCTTAAGAACTAGAAGCATTAATTGGTATTAGTGAGCATAGGTAATTTGCATAATGTTGTTGACTCCTCATTACTATTTAATCCCTCAATTAAGCTCTTCTACTATCAAGCATTCAAGAAGTCCTGATGATGGATCCCGGTTGGGATTTGAAACATTGACAAAAAATGGTTTTTACTGTGGATTCTCTGGTAACTAAAAGATATAAGCCATAGATGTCTTAAATCCATAATCATTTCCCTAAATGGAGGGGATACATGGAGTGAAATCATTTTACTTGAAAAATTTAGAGTGAAGATAGCAAGAAGAGCTACAGACATGCAATTTATTAAGAACTAGCAGTATTAATCGGTATTTAGTGAGCATAGGTAATTTGCATAATGCTGTTGACTCCTCATTACTATTTAATCCTTCAATTAAGCTTTTCTACTATCAAGCATTCAAGAAGTCCCGATGATGGATCCCAGTTGGGATTTGAAACGTTGACGAGAAATGGTTTTTACTATGGATTCTCCGGTAACTAAGTCAAAGAATTATTTATTTATAAAATAGTTTTCTAATTTTATTATTATGTATAATATTTCATTATAATTAATTAATGTTTTTATATATTTAAAAATATATATAATTTTATTTTTATTTAAAAAATGTTTTCTTTAATTATAACGTTCTCGTAATTATTTAATTTGCAAAACAATATAATAAGCTATATAAAATCTAATATATTTTTAAAAATCAATTATATAGTTATTGAAAATATTTATGGAAATCTATTTTTATATTTCATGCTACTTAAGGATTATTAAAACGTTATTATTGTAATTGGGTAGGATTGGATTTTCAATTTACCAATCGGTGAAATCTAAATTGACCGGATTCTAAACCTTAACACTAACTTGAATCGATGCTTTTACTTTAATTTAACTATATTTAAACTAAGCGGAATAGACTAGCTACTATGTAGAACTTGTTATTCGAAGTAGTGTTGATTACAATCATAGATAAATTTGAAAGTGGACATTTATTTTTAATAGTTGAAGTTTTATATTAAAAATAAAAAGAAGAAATGTTAAAAATAGCATCAAGAAAAAATCCTAATTTAATTTGTCCTTGAATTAAATTGGAAATAAAATTGTAACTCCACATCGTATGACAGCTTGTAATAGTTACCAAAGTTAATTTGACTTAGTTAGCTTAGTTAATTAGAGTTGAGGGTCTAACTAGAGTCATGTAGAGTGTCTCCTACAATTAGGAGCACTAGTTGAGTTTATTTTGAGTTGTAATTATTTAATTCAGTCTAACTGAGGTAAAGTAAGTTAAACTAGTTCTAACTGATAGAGGAATTAGTGGGAGATCCGATAGTGAGGTGTAACCTGCAGTAGTTAGGTGTAACCTGTAGCGGTGGGGTGTAACTTACTGTAGTGGGGTGTACCTTGCTATAGAGGGTGTGACCTGTAGTAGTGGGGTGTGACCTGGAGTAGTGGGGTGTAACTTACTGTAGAGGGGTGTGACCTGTAGTAATGGGGTGTGACCTGTAGTAGTGGGGTGTAACTTACTGTAGTGGGGTGTAACTTACTATAGTGAGGTGTAACCTGCGATAGTGGGGTGTAACTTACTGTAGTGGGGTGTAACTTACTATAGTGAGGTGTAACCTGCGATAGTGGGGTGTAACTTACTGTAGTGGGGTGTAACTTACTATAGTGAGGTGTAACCTGCGATAGTGGGGTGTAACTTACTGTAGTGGGGTGTAACTTACTGTAGTGGGGTGTAACTTACTATAGTGAGGTTTAACCTACAGTAGTGGCTTGTAACCTGCAGTAGTGGGGTGTAACCTACGATGATAACTAAACTGAGGATTCATCATAATTAACTCATGCATGTCAAATGAGAGAAAGATCCAGTTGAGATTGCAGTTTAGGGACAATGTACTAACAATTGTAAAATCATCTAAATTAAACCAAGGGTGTATGCAGTTAGAGGAAGGCCTATGGTGATTGCACAATTCATAATTGAGGAATTTCCCAATGAAATAGAGGCTAATTCCCAAGGGAGCAATGCAAGGAATTAGGAGCTTTGAGGTTTGGAAATTTGGCTAAGTATTAGCGAAAGATAGTTAGTCAAGAAGACGATAGAAAATACTTGTGTAGGTTGAGCTCAAGGTTGAGTATAGCATATTGTATTCATTCATATTCTTTGACTAATGAAATATATAGATAACAGGGGTTTTTAGCTGTGGCTTTCCCTACAAAATTATTGTGTTATATATGAATGAATTCTTTATCTTATATTCTTCCTGATTTCGTCGATCATTTATTGTTTTCACCGATAAGTAGATTATATTCAAGTTAATTATTTCGGCATATTACAATCTTCAGTTTGAATCTACAAGGAATTTCTACATGGTATAAGAGCTAGAATTGTAGAAATTTCTACATGGTACCAAACCTAGATTTGTAGAAATTAATAGATGGTATCAGCGATATATTTGTAAAATTTCTACATGGTATCGGAGCTGAAATCACGATAGAAGAGAAGAATTCAATGTTGTCGTTGAAGACATAGGTAGCACGAATTTTCCAGTTGCAGTATGTAGGTGCAATTCTAGCCAGGAGATTCCCAACATAGAGCTTTGTATTCCGGTTTCCAGTGTAGGAGGACAGTGCAAGTTTCTAGGAGGGAGCAAAGAGATTTCCCATAGGGAGATCGAGACTCAAAGGGAGTCTAGTTTTAGAGGGAGCAACCCTATGGAAGCTAGTACTTCAAGGTCTGGGGAGATCAGACTCATTATTGCAGTAGTTGCAACAACAATGCGGAAGCAATAACAGAGCAATAACAACAGTAGCATGAGTAGATCAAATTTAGCTCATGCATGCAAAGCTTGAAGATTCACTCATAATTAAGTCATGCATGTTAGATCAAAGAAAGACCCAGTTGAGATTGGAATTTAGGGAAAATGTACTATTAGTTGTAAAATCATCTAAATTAAACTGATGGTGCATGTTTTCAGAGGAAGGCCTATGAGGACTTCACAGTTCATAATTGAGGAATTTCCACATTAAATAGAGGCTTATTCCCGAAGGAACAACACAAGAAATTAGGAGCTTGGAGGCTTGGAAATTTAGCTAAGTATTAGCCAAAGGTAGTCAGTCAAGCAGAGGATAGAAAATACTTGTGCAGGTTTAGCTCAAGGCTGAGCAAAGCATATTATATTCATCTGGATTTTTTGAATAATGCAATATACAGATAACAAGGGTTTTTAGCTATGACTTTCCCTAGAAAATTATTGTGTTATGTGTGATTGAATTATCTCTCTTATATGCTATGTGATTTCATCGATTGTTTATTGTTTTTGCTGATTAGTAGAGTAGATTCAAGTCAATTGTTTTAGCATATTATAATCTTCCGTTTGAATCTACAAGGAATTTCTACATGGAATCACAGCTATATTTGTAGAAATTTCTACATTGTATCAAAGCTATATTGGTAGAAATTTCTACATGGTATTAGAGTTGAAATCATGATAGAATATAGGAATTCGATGTTGTCCTTGCAGACATAGGCAATGCGAATTTCCCAGTTGCACTATGCAGGTGCAATTCCAACCAGGAAATTCCCAGTGCAAAGCTTTGCAGTCTAGTTTCTAGTGCAAGAGGAGAATGCAAGTTGCCAAGAGGGAGAAAAGAAATTTACCATAGGGAGATCGAGACTTAGAGGGAGTCTAGTTTTAGAGGGACCAGCCTTATGGAAGCTAGTACTTTAGGATTTTGGTAGATTAGACTCATTATTGAAGTAGTTGCAACAAAAGTGCAAAAGAAGCATCAGAGCATTAGCAACAACAATATAAGTAGATGAAACTTATATCATGCATATAAAGCCTTTAGGAGAAAGGAAAAGGTTAGCAACTTTGTGGTTGAGAGGGAGCATGAAGTACCTCTTAACATGCAACATCAGAAGTAACTGCAGCAAGTTATGGAGCAATTGTAATTGGAGAAGTAGAGAGGAGACTGAGTGGAGACATCCACTCAAGTAGACACCTCCAGTTGGGGAAACTTTTGAGCCAAGTGGGCAGAGGGAGCACATGCAGCCATACCTCTAGGTGAGAGATGGGGTGATGTGAAGCAATAGTCCCAAGAGTGAAGAAATTTGGGTAGCATCCATTGAGGTGTATTTTTGTCTCATGGATCATTACCTTGCTACAGGGGCCCATAATATTAAGTAGCAGGAGGATCAGTGTTAGTCAGATACTGAGGAGTGTAGAGAAGTGTTGACAATAGAGTAGGAGGCTCAATAGTAGAGTCAACAATAACACAATTTTTCCCAGTAGACAGTTGTAGACACAATTGATTCAATTTATTTTGTTTGGATTTTTTTTTGGGTTGCAGATGTTGCAGTAGCAACAACAACAATGGCAAGTGTTGCATGAACATTCCAAATGTATTGGATCAGAATAGAATTGAATTCCTTTCTTGTTGACAGGGAGCGTTAAAAATAGCAACAAGAAATTTTAAAAATAACATCAAGAAAAAATCCTAATTTAATTTTTCCTTGACTTAAATTGGTAATAAAATTGTAACGCCACATCTCATGACAACTTGTAATAGTTAACTAAGTTAATTTGACTTAGTTAGCTCAGTTAATTTGAGTTGAGGGTATAACTAGAGTCATGTAGAGTGTATCCTATAATTAGGAACACTAGTTGAGTTTATTTTGAGTTGTAATTATTTAATTAAGTCAGATTGAGTTAAAGTTAGTTAAACTAGTTCCAACTGATGGAGGAATTAGTGGGAGATCCAGTAGTGAGGTGTAACCTGCAGCACTGGGGTGTAAATTACTGTAGTGCGGTGTAACTTATCGCAATGGGGTGTTACCTGTAGCAATGAGGTGTAACTTACTGTAGTGGGGTATAACTTATTGTACTAAGGTGTAATCTGTAGTAGTGCGGTGTAACATGCAATAATGGGGTGTAACCTGCAGTGATCAGTAAACTGAAGATTCACTCATGATTAACTCATGCATGTTAGGTGAGAGAAATAATAAGTTTAGATTGGAGTTCAAGGATAATGTAATATTAGTTGTAAAATCATCTAAATTAAATCAATGGTGCATGTAGTCAGAGGAAGGCCTATGAGGATTGCGCAATTCATAATTGAGGAATTTCCACATTAAATAGAGGCTAATTCCCAAGGGAACAATGTAAGGGATTAGGATCGTGGAGTCTTGGAAATTTGGCTAAGTATTTGTTAGGAAAGTAGCTCACAAAAAGATAGAAAAGATATATTAATGCCTTAGAATTCAGCCTCTTTGAGGGGGCAACCTCCTTTACAATACACAAATGAACAATTCTTGGATGATACAAATGACTAAACCTCCATTCTACATATAGGAATCTAAGGGGTTACAATATAATCAAGCCGACATAATGTTAATAACATAAGGGCACAAAAATAATAATAGTTGTTTTCTATGCGGCATACTAATAACAATATGGGGACAATAGGGGCACAATAATAACAATAAGGGATACAACGACAACAGTAATGGGGGAAACACTAGTATTATAGGGGACTAACATGCCCCTCTCCTTCCGAAAAGTGTTTTCCTCAATGTTTGAGTAGTTCTGGATGCTTTTGTATAAAATTCTCATCCTCCCATGTGGAATCTTCATCGGATAAGTTCTTCGACTTGATGAGATACTCCGAAGTTGATTGATTTTGTAGCTGTCGAGTTCTTGTTTCTATGACTGCTTCCAGTTCCAATATGATTTTTCCTTCCTCGTCAAGTTCTGGAAATATTGTTTGAACTGGGAGCTTGTCACCTATAACCTTCTTTAAACATGAAACTTGGAAAACTGGGTGCACTCAGGAAGCTACAGGAAGCTCCAATTTGTATGCCATAATACCAATCTTTTGCAACAGATTGTACGGACCATAATACTTTGGTGATCATTTATTTTCCTTCTTAGCTTTCTTGAGGGACATTTTTTTATATGGTTGTAGCTGTAGGAATACCTAGTCACCTACATCAAAATGTCTTTCGTTGCGATGTTGATATGATTTTTGTTTCATTCTATTTTGCGCCAACGTGAGGTTATCCTTTAAGAGTTGGAGAACTTGTTGTTAATGCTCGATGTGATGTTCCACTACTTGAACCTTAGAATTTTCTCTTAAATATGATGTGATGGATGGTGGATGATATCCATAAAGTGCCATAAATGGGGCCATTTTTACCGCAGTATGGAAGGAAGTGTTATACCACCATTCAGCTAGAGGCAACCATTTGACCCATTGTGTCTATTTATCAAATACAAAGCAACAGAGATATCCTTCCAAACCTTTGTTTACTTTCTTAGTTTTCCCATGAGATTGAGGATGATAAGATGAACTACAAGCTAACTGAGTACCGAGACAAGAAAATAATTTTGTCCAAAAATTTCCAGTGAAAATGGGATCTCTATCGCTTACAATAATCTTTTGGTTTCCATGTATCTTTTGAATTGTTTCGGTAAATGCAGTAGAAATTGTACTGGCTTTAAATGGATGTGATAATGCACAAAAGTGTGCATACTTGGTAAGTTTGTCAACTACCACCATGATGACACTCTTTCCTTTGGACTTGGCTAAAACTGTGATAAAATCCATTGAAACCTCCTCCCAACGTTGGCTTGGAATAAATAAAGGTTGTAATAGACCTAGGGTCTTAGTTGTTTTCCACTTTATTTTGTTGAAAAACCAAACATTCCACCACAGACTTTTGAATATCTGATTTAAGGCCATCCTAAAAAAACCCCTTCATAACCCTGTGATAAGTTTTCAAAAATCTCGAGTGCCCTCCTAAGGGAGAAGTGTGCAATTCCATAAGAATCTTTTGTTTGAGTTGGGAATTCGTACATAGGTATAAGCAATCGTTGTATCATAACGAATCATTTTTCTAGCTAAATGTATCAAATGTACTGGGATCTTGTTGTAACTTTCGAATGAGTGCCCACACTTCTTCATCATTCTTCCATTCCTCCCTTGCTTCATTTATCTAATATGGTTGGATAATAGAAATGGCACACAACAATGCTTCCACATCCTCATCCTTTCTTTTTTTTTTCTAAGTAAAAGTAATCTATTAATATGTATAGAAAGATACAAAGAGGACAAGGCCTCGACCAAGGTAGCGTAGAGTATCAACAAAATCTGGATTGCCCCAACATTGGGGAAATCAATCCAGTGAGAGCAAAAACCTCAAAAATGGTATCACTTCTCGAGTCCAGACCCCACAAAAGAAATAGTGAGATGGTTCCTTGAAGAATAGTCCAGATAGGAAACCAGAACCCAAGAAACACTAGCAAAAACAAGAAGACCAGAAAATGAACACCTGGGCAGCCACAGTCGGCCTCGAACTATCATCAGGCAGCCCCTGCCTATTCTCCGTCAGCCACCTTCGCTACCTGGAATCCACATCACCTTAGTTGAGGTCAGCTGGAATGGGCTCCTCGATGATTGGGCAAGCCCACTCATCTGCCATGTCATCCACCACGTCCCTAGAAGGGCTACCGTGTGGCTCTCCCCCACCTCCGTCAGTCTCTCCCCCACCTTCGTTATTTCATTATATAACAAAATACATTGAAAATGCATTGAAACTAAATTTTCTACGGACCTCAAATATTATCAAATAATATTTAGAATACCGTCGGGTTCGCATCATCGCATCGCACATATGAAGGTGTAAAGGCTCCACCCCTAGGTTTCCACCGATGTGATATTGCGATGCGATCTAATTGCAATCGCATATTGCTATATGAAAATGCCTTGCACTTTGGTCTCCCCATTATGCGATCCCCCGATGAGGTTTCCGTCGATGTGATATTGCAATGCGATCTGATCGCAATCACATATTTCTATATGTAAAGGACTTTCTCTTTGGTCTCCCCATTCTGCGATCCGCCGATATGGTTTGGGCCGTCAATCCGCGTGCGCGATCAACGATCCTCATTTAATTGTTGATCTCCATTGCCATCGCAACCTGCATGGTAGGCCTTTCAAAACTCAAACCACCAGAAGGGCACATGTCAGCAGAGCTTCTCCCTTGACTATGTTGAATGCCATCAAACATGCCATGCGAGGTGAAGAGGGATTCATTCATCACGTTATTACTAGTATCCTTGAAATTACTACCACTAGGAGCACCTTCCTGAGTCATCTCCTTCTCAACTATTTCATTGAATTCCTTCATCTGTGCATCAGTTGCGATAAAAGATAATTCATTAGCTTTCAGAGTAGAGTTACTATCCACCCTTATGTTGGCAAGAAGGTCAGCCACCTTATTGCCTTCCTGGCGAATATGTTTGAAATTAATTGCTCTGTGAGCTCTGAGCCAATCTTCAACAAGTTCTAGTCTTTCGGCTAGTCTCCAACTGTTGCCAATTTTGTTTGAGGGAGTCCCCTGCATAATTTTTCTCACCATATTTATTAGTATTTGAGAGTCGCCTTCAATGATGAGAGGTAAAAAGTCATGTGACTGAGCTAAAAGGAGATCTTGCCATAATCCTTCAAGCTCTGCTGAGTTATTAGAGTACCATCCTTTTGAGCCTAGAAAAGCTAGAAGGATGGCCCCTTTATGATCTCTGAAATTTCCTCCAAACCTGGCTTTACCTGGATTTCCTTTTGAGGCTCCATCAAAATTCAGTTGGAACACATTCTAAGGAGGAGGGATCCATTTGTCTGAGATTGGACTTTTTTCTATAGTTTTGGCTGAAATTTTCAATTCTTGATTCCAATGTATATTCCAGTTGTCCCAAACAGTCTTTTCATGTGGCAGTGAGGGAAGCTCGTTGTCATGCCAAGATTGGAGTAGAAGAGTTTCCTTGAGGTTTTGATAGACATTGTTCCAGATGATGTCCATAGGTGTTGATTGATTATTGAAGATGCGTTTGTTTCTCTCCTTCCATATAGTCCACATAAGCAGGCCGATGATAAGCTTCCATAAGGAGTTAAGAATCTTGCTCTTATAAGGATTTCTTACCTAATTGCGAACAGTGGTAGGGATGTCTTCCTTGATTCTGCTATCCCTTTGACATCTAAAACTAACTTTTTCCCAGAGCCTATGAGCCAGAGGGCATGTGTTCATGAGATGCAAAGTGGTTTCTTCTTCTTGATTGCAATTGGGGCAGATGGAAGGTCCATGAAGGTTTCTTTTCCGTAGATTATCCCAGGTAAGGATTTTGTTCTGACAAAGTAGCTAGAGGAAAGTGGACACCTTCAGCCATAATTTGGGAGCCCAGATAGCTGTCCATAGTGGATCTTTGAATGCAGATTCTTTTATGATTATGTTGTAGGCTTCATGTGTTGTGAACATTCCCCTGTCTTCATATCCCCATCTAAGTACATCCTTCTTTTCTAAATATCTGATTTTCTGATTGGAGAGTTCCACTCCCAAGATCAGCTGATCTGACTCCAGGGCATTCTGGATAATGTGATCAAGATTAACCCATTGCCTGGAGCCATGCGATAGGGTGGGATTCCAATATTGATTGATCTTATCAAACCTGTGAGCTTCCCAACTGGGAATTTGGTGAGGATTAATCAAATCTTTTAATCTATGTTGTTGCTGCCAGGAATCCTCCCAGAATCTCGCAATAGTACCATCCCTGACCTCCCAGAAGCTATGCTGCTGAATTAGATTTTTATGTTTCTTTGCTGCATTCTAGACTAATGAACCCGGTCCTATATCGGTGAGTCGGATAAGATCCTTAGCAAGTCTGTTATTGGCATATTTGGCTGTCCATAGAGTGGCCCAAGGAGTGTGGGGTGCAGTGAGCTAGTTCCACCAGATACGTGCCCCCATAACAACATTGCTATGATGAGGATCATAGAGCCAAGTCCCGCCTAAGTGCTTAGGAAGACATACGTTTTCCCATTTAAGAAGAGCCCATTTGCATTTCTGACCTGAGTTACCCCATATAAAGGATCTTTGGAGCTTTTTTATTTCTTTGAGAACCCATTTAGGCACTGCTAAGATTGAGAAAAGATACAATGGCATAGATTAAAGAATAGATTTGATTAAGATGAGGCGACTCAGCAAGTTGAGGGATCTGTGGGTCCAGGAAGAGAGACACAGCTCTAATTTTTCAAGGAGCAAATTCCATGAGGAGTGTTTCAGGGCAACATTAGTAAGGGGAGCTCTTAGGTAGTTGGATGGAAGAACGGCTATCGGGAAACCTAGAATTCGAGCAATGGAGGCTTGGGTAAATGCAGGGGTATGAAAGAAGAAAATTTGAGATTTGGCTTGGTTTATAGAAGCTCCAGAGGCAGCTGAAAAAATGTTTAACAGAGATTTTAACTTGCGAGCTTCTTGGACTGAAGGATGTTCATAAAGCATGTTATTGTCTACAAATTGCTGATGGGTGAAGGGAGGGGAGTTGGGAAGGGAGAGGCCTCGTATTTGTTGTGAGAGAAGTGCATCTTTGATGCATCTACCCAGACCTTCCACCATGATAACAAACAAAAAGGGAGATAATGGATATCCTTGACGAATACCTCTAGAAGGATGAAAGGGGGAGGAAGGAATTCTATTGATGAGAATGGAGAAGAAGGTGGATGATATGAGACTCATAACCCATCTGACCCATGGAGGGGAAAAACCAAAGGAATTTAGCATTTTTTGAATATAACTCGAGCGTAGACTATCAAAAGCTTTTGATAGATCTATCTTAAGTAGCATACCTGCTTTTTTATGTTGCTTCAAAGAGTGAATGATTTCATGTGTTAGGATAATGCCATCCGTGATTTTTCGGCCCTCCACATACCCTGATTGCTCTAGGGAGATAAGTAAAGGGAGCAACAGTTTAAGCCTTGAAGCAATAACTTTGGAGACTATTTTGTAAATGACATTTCACAACGCTATAGGCCTGAATTTGTCAGGAGTTCTAGATTGTGCTTCTTTAGGAATGGGGATAATGAAAGTGGCATTCATGGATGGGAGCATCCATCTGTTGGCTCTAGATTCTTCCACGACCTGCCAGACCTCCAATTTGATCATCTCCCAAAAATTGTGAAAGAAGTTAGAGGTAAACCCATCAGGACCTGGCGTCTTTCCTTCTTTTAGCTGTTGGACCACTTTTTCCACCTGCTGTATAGTAATTGGCTGGAGAAGCAACTGATTATGGTCCTTAGTGATGATCTTTGGAATGGATTGGATTATTTTATCAATGGCCTCCGTCCTATCTGTTTGAGACTTATGATGAACCTGTTTGAAGTATGTCAGAAGTTCTTGTTCTATGGAAACATGGTCCTCAACTTTTTCTCCTTGACTGTTCTGTATATGGGTAATGTTGTTGGTCATTCTCCTTTGGATCATTGAGCGGTGAAAGAAGTTTGTATTCTTTTCACCTTCCTTTAGCCACCTGACCCGTGATTTTTGCCTCCAAAGAACTTATTCTTGCTTGTCTCCTTCCAGGATTTGAGATTGTAGGTGTGTTTCCTGCTCCGAGAGTCGCTCTATTCGCCCTTCTATGATGATTTTCTGTTGCAGTTCAGTCATTGCTTTATTTAGTGCTGTTTGTGCCAGGATTATATTCCCAAAGGTAGACTGGTTCCATTGTTTGATATGAAATTTGAGACTTTTTAGTTTTTGGTGGAATTGGAACATTTTTGTTCCCTCCAAAGGCTTGAAGCTTTTCTAGATCGTGTTGACGAAGTTGTTGAAATCTTGATGTGACAACCAGAAGGATTCAAAGCGAAAGGGCCGACGTGCAGTGTTGCATGGTCTGATCCATTGGAGTGCTATTGGCCAATGATCAAAACCTGTGAGGGGAAAAATTGAGGCTGAGAGGTCTCCACCTAAATGGATAGCATTATCAGAGAGAAGGAATCGATCTAATCGTGAGGCTATTTGATGAGGCTCTGCTCTTTTATTGTTCCAGGTAAAAACTCCATTATTGAAGGGTAGATCAATGAGCCAGTTATTCTGGATGAAGTCCTTTAGATGACAACTTTGTTTATCTAGTCTTCTTCTACCTCCCCTTTTTTCCTCCAATTTGGTAATCATGTTGATGTCCCCCCCCGGTGATCTAGAGTGGGTGGGTCCTTTCAGTGTTGATTATTGATAGAGTATTCAGTATATCTATCTTTTGAGTAGCTTCCTGGGGAAAGTAAACATTTTTTAAATGCCCATGGATATTTGTCCCTGTTATCTGGAACGAAGCCTGAATGAAGTGCTTGTTCACGTGTAAGTTGGAGAGAGTGATTGTCTGTGCATTCCAGATGATTGCATGACCTCTTGATGCCCCTAATGCATCTACTGCAATTGCAGTACAACCTGGCCAAGCTTTGGCCATGGTTTTTCCCAGAGTTGATGCTTGGTTTTTCTTGCTGATTCATGCTTTTTATCGATCTGTACTTCTTGGGGCTGTTAAGCCCTCTAATGTTCCAAGAGATGAACTTCATGGTGAGATATTAGAGAGGGTGGTATAGTACTTCGTGAGCTTGGAGTATCTTCTAGATTCCACTAGCATTTCCTCGATGCGAATGGTTCATTGAAGATCTGTTTTCCTTCCTCTTTTCTTGTTGTCTTTGTTGAGGATATTTCCATCCCTTTGGCTTCCATGCTGTATTCTAAGGGTTCACTATCTCTGTGCTCTTGATAAAATTATTTCCAGATTTTCCAACTATCTTTTTGGAATTTTTTCATAACTTTTTGTTTTACAGGCTTGCTCTAAGCTTAGAATATCCAGGTCTCCTATATCTATGCTTTATGGTTCCTCTTCCATAATATGGGTTTCATTCCTCTCTTCTGTATTTCCTTTTGTATCCTTCAGAGTGGTCTGCTCATTATCTACCTCCATACTTTGAGTGAGCCATACGGGAAAATTCTTATGAGATGGAGAACTAAGGTCAACGGTTTGCTTTGATTTCTGAGGAATCACTATGATGGTGGAGGCTAAGTGAGCTTTTGACTTGGGCTACTCCTTAGGGGGAGCTGGGGTTTCAAGATTTTTTAGATCTGACTGAGCCAGGGACTCGAAGTTGCTCCTGATACTCGGTCCAGGGGGGTTATCAGCAATGGTCTTGGGATGAGATCTAGATTTTCTGAGATTCTTTCTGCGATGGGAGACTTTGGTGAATCCATCAGTGTCTGATTTTCCGGAAGGAGGAGGGGCTGAGGTTTTTATGTTAGATGGGAAATCTCAAAATAGATGACTAAGAGAATGACATTTACTACAACGAAATGGAACATGTTCATAGTCTATAGATTGGATCCATTCAAAATTGTCATGAAAGAGACTTGCCGCATCGGGCAGGGCATTGTTGAGGTGCATATAGACACATATATGCGCATATGAGGTGTATCTTCTAAGCTTAGTTTCCTCTACAACTTTGATGAACTCTCCAATACCATTGCCAATATCTTGTAATGATGCCTCATCCCAATACTCCAAAGGGAGGGAGTAGAGGCGGATCCAGACCGGAGCCAAACTGAGATCTTCTTTATCTGGGTTAAACCTCTCAACCCAATGTTTGAGGTACAGGCCAACGACGTTAAAGAAATACGACCCTCCATCAATGATTCTATTTCTATCCTCCAGACAGTTGAAAACCGTTGTGAAGAATCCCTTGGGGCCTAACTGCAGGGTAATGTGACCTTTCAGCTTCCATTTGGCTGTGATCCATCCTTGCAGCACTTTTTTTGTGGGCGAAAAGCCAATAAACTTCCCTATTAGGGCATGATCCTTCATATATTCGATTTGTGTGTTGATCCTATAGCTGGGTAGCTCAATCTTTGGTCTCGTGGCTGCAATTGGCTTGCATGTGGTGGAGGTCGCTTTGGGGACCTCGTTAATTGTTTCTTTGTCTCCTTAAGAGTCCTGTCCTTCTTCTATTTCCTCGTAGACTGTTTGTTTGCTGGCTTCCTCCTACATTGGAACCTGTTCGTTGTCATTTGGGGGAGGTTCTGCTCCCTCCCCCTGAGGTTTACCCATGATTCGTTCGCCTCCTTTGTCTGTTTGTAGTTTGTCTTGTAATTGTAAGAGTTGGTAGGGTTAATGCAACCCTGTGGCCTGATGTTGCAGATTAGTCCTGAACCCTAGCTACCATGAACGCCACTCCCAGATCCCTCAAGTTTCAATACATATTTTATCCTCATCCTTTCTTGAGAGTGCATCTGCCACAACATTTTACTTCCCTTTTTTGTAGATGGTTTCAAAGTCATAACCCAACATCTTTGTGAACCATTTTTGTTGCTCTTCAGAGGATAATATTTGTTCTAAAAAGTATTTAAGACTATCATGATCTGTTTTTACCTTGAAGTGTCTTCCCATTAGGTAGGGTTGCCATTTCTTAAGTGCATGTAGTATTGCCAACATTCCTTCTCATAAATAGTTTTGTGTAAATACTTTCCCTTGATTGGATCAATTTCAAAAGTAATGGGTCTTTCATCTTGCATTAAAACAACACCAATTTCATTTCCTGAAGCATCACATTCCACAATAAAGGATTTTGTGAAGTTCAACGTAGCTAAGACCAGTGCTTGGCACATTGCCTCTTTGAGATGTTCGAAGGCCTTTGTTGCTTCTGGAGTCCATGAAAATGCATCTTTCTTAAATAATGTTGTTAGAGGTGCTGCTATTCTCCCATAATTCTTAACAAACTTGTGATAACACATTGTCAACCTGAGAAATCCTTGCAAATTCTTTATGGATGTGGGGATTGTCCATTCCTTAATGGCTTTAATTTTTCTAGGGTCTACCTTAACACCTTCATGAGATACAGTATGACCCAGGTATTCCACCTCTTGTACTTCCAAGAAACATTTGGATCTTTTTGCATATAATTGTTTCTCCTCCAATAGTTTGAGCATCCTGTCAACATCTTCAACATGATCCTTCCAAGACTTGCTGTAGATTAGTATATCATCAAAAATAACTAACACAAAATTTCTAAGGAAGGGTTTGAAAATGGAATTCATCAAACCTTGAAATGTAGAAGGTGCATTGGTAAGGCCAAAAGTCATGACCAAAAATTCATAATGACCTCATGAGCTCTAAATGCTACTTTCAGAATGCCTTGAGTCTTCATTCTGATTTGATGATATCCTGAACGAAGATCCAACTTGGTGAAGTAAATTGATCCATGCAATTCATCCAATAATTCATCAATGACAGGAATGGGAAATTTATATTTAATAGTGAGCTTGTTGAGCTTCCTATAATCCGGACACATGCGTCATGATCCATCCTTCTTGTGCACCAATACTACTAGAGTAGAGAAAGAACTTTGACTAGGTTGAATTATACTAGCCTCTAGCATTTCTACAACCATACGTTCAATTTCACTCTTTTGGGCATAGGGATATATTTACGGTATGATGTTTAGAGTAACACTTCTTGGAATCAATTGAATAGCATGATCATGATCACGAAAAGGTGGGAGACATTTGGGAGTCTCAAATACCTTGGAATGATTATCCAAGACCTTTTGGAGATCTGGAGAAATAGATGATTTCGATGTGGGAACCTCTAGCGAACATAATTGTGCAATTACACCTCGTCGTTCATTCTTTAGAAGCTTTGTCATACCATTAGAGCTGATTATCTTTCCTGGTTTCCCTGCAATACTCCTTAATTCAACTTCCTTTCCTTCCACACAAAATTTCCTGAAAAGATCTTGAAAATTAAAAGCTATTGTACCCAAGGATTGTAGCCATTGGACTCCTAGTACAACATTAGTACCACCCATTGAAATGGAAAGCATTGGGATATTCAATACATATTCTCCCATGGATAGCTTGAATTAGGTTGATGTAGTAATTGAATAAATCATTTGTTGTGTATCTTCCATGTAAATATAAATATGCATGAAGATACTATAATTGAAGACATGTTAGGTAAAAAAATACCAAGTTTGAATTCAAAATATGAATATAATGAAGCTTTCGGTAACATATAAATGTTTTATTCTACATTAAATTAATTTCAAGTGAAATTCAAAGGCATCTATAACTGAACTTATTTTATTTGGCGCTAAAATAGGTTCATGCAAAATGTCAAACACATAGATGTCAATGTTGCTGCCACTGGATATATTTCATTTATTTTGGACATGTACTGTTGTGAGTTAGTCGAATAGATTTATGCATTTGACAATGGATTTGGATTTAGAGTAGAGAGCCTAGAAGATCAAGCAATAATAAAATAGCCAAAGGCGATGCATGCCTACCCTACTATATCATTTATTATTTATTATTATATTATTGTTATTTATTTTATTTATTATTATAATTGCATGCTAATGCTACTATATTTTAAAGTAATTTTTAATTTTCTTGATAAAAAATTAATAACTATTACATGTGTAATAGTTATCACATTAGAGATAACTTAAATAATGACCACAAAGTATATTGACTTTACGGGGATTATTGACTAGCTTGTAATTTATTTTTGTGCTAGTATTTATTGTGTCCATAGAATTAAAGTTATGACTTAAAGGATGACCACATAGTGCATTGATTTTATGGGAATTATTGTGTCCATAGAATTAAAGCTATACCTTAAATGATGACCAGAAAGCGCATTGCTTTTCTGGGAATTGACTATGTTGTAATTGCTTTTTGGGCTAATACTTATTGTGTCCATATAATTAAAGCTAAATATTATTAAAGAATAGAAGATCACCATTGACATAACTTAAATGATGACCACAAAGCATATTGACATTCTTGGAAATATTGACTAGGTTGTAATTGAGTTTTGGGCTTAGAGTCAAAACTAATATAACATTTCAATGGCTAAGAACTCATATTTCTTTTCCTTAAAAAATAATGTTGGGTTTGCAAGAGTTATTCAACATTCAAACATACACGACAAGAAATGCATACAAATTGACAAATTTAATCACACATTAACACAAGATGTTTTTACATGGTAAAACCTTGACAGTGTGTCAAGGAAACCTCCATGGAGCAAGGGATTGGAAACTTCTATTAATTAATAATGAATCTCCATCATGTAAGCCTCTCGGGCCATCCCAATTAATATGGGATTTTCCTCCATTACATAACTCCTTCTTGTTATGAATCCCGTTGCAAAAATATATGACAATAATTAGCAAATTTTACCCATAATTACATTTTGTTGTCATATTTCAACAAACTCCACCTTGATAACAATTTTCCTAATCCCTTGCCCATGCCCATTCATCATCTATTCTGCAAGCCAAGAGAATCCAAACACCATCACAACTTATCTACTGTAACTGGCTTCTTGAATATGTCTGCACAATTCTCCTATGTATGGACCTTTCTTGAGAGCTACTTTTCACCATCGATCACATGTCTCATCAAATGATACCTTATATCAATGTGCTTGTTCTTGTTGTGATAAGCTGGATATGTAGCCAAATGAATAACAATCCGACTGTCACATAATACATTCACTTTCTCTCGCGTCCTTCCAATCTCATCAAGCAAAAATTTCAACTATATTGCTTCTTTATTGGCATCTGAAGCAGCTATATTCTCTACTTGAAGATTTGACATCCAACTAATTGCTCCACCCGCAAGAGTAAATACATAACATGTAATAGATCTCCTTTTGTCCAAATCACCTACATAATCAACATCCACATATCCGTAGACTGATCCTTCACTACCATTAAAGATGATGCAATAGTCACTTGTGCCTCTTAAATCTTGAAGCACCCATTTCACTGCTTGCCAATGTTCTTCACCTAGATTTGCCATGAACCTGCTGACAAATCCAACTACATGTGAAATGTCAGGTCTTGTAGATACCATCACATACATTAAGTCACATATAAATTTTTCAAATGGTACATGAGACATATACTTCTTTTCTTGATCAGTTCTAGGACTCAAAACAAAAGAAAGTTTAAAATGGGAAGCTAATGGAACATTAACAAGTTTCACATTGTTCATATCGAACTTTTCAAGTACTCTTTCCACATACTTCTGCTATGATAGCCAAAGCTTTCCATTTTTTTGTCTCTGTGTATCTCCATGCCCAAGATATGTTTTTTTGCTCCAAGATCCTTCATATCAAACGTCCTACAGAGATGAGCCTTTAACCTGTTGATCTCTTCCATGTTTTTTCTTGTAATAAGCATATGATCAACATAAAAAAATAAGATAATGAATATGCCACTAAAACCCTTGAAGTATACACAATGATCATACTCACTTCTCATAATTTTATGGCTCACCATGAAGGAGTCAAAATTCTTGTACCATTGCCTGGGAGACTGCCTCAAGTCATACAATGATTTCCTGAGCTTGCAAACTAATCTTTTGTTGTGACCTTGTACAAAACCTTCTGGTTGTTCCATATATATCTCTTCATCTAAATCACCATGTAGAAAAGTTATTTTAACATCTAACTGTTCTAACTCAAGGTTAAGTAATGCAGTTAGTGTCAACAAAGTACAAATAGAAACATGTTTTACGACTGGTGAAAAATTATCATGAAAGTCAATACCTTCAACCTAAGAATACCCTTTTGCTACCAACCTCGCCTTATACCTTTTGATATTTCCATCAAATTTCCATTTCAATTTGAAGACCCATTTGCATCCAACACCACTTCTCCCTTCAAGAAGTTCTACAAGAACCCAAGTATTGTTCTGGGATAAGGAATCCATTTCTTCTTCCATAGCCTTTTTCCATTTTCCTCTATCTGTATCATCCACTGCTTCTTGATAATAAGAAGGTTCCCCATCTTCAATAATCAAAGCAAAATATGAAGCATAATATTCATATCTTTTAGGTGTTTTTCTTTCCCTTGTAGTTATTGAATTGGTTCTAAAACTTCAACAATTTCCTTTGCATCTTATTCACCTTTTCCCCTAGAAGTCTTTCCTTCCTTTCGACTTTCTCAAAAAGGTGTAGCCTCCAATTGAATTTTATGATTTGGCGATACCTGTTCCTGTTCAATTTTTTCAACATTTAATTTTAAAAGAAAATATTCATCAAATGTTACATCTCTACTAATTACTATCTTCTATGAATTAGGATTTCACAACCTGTATCCTTTCACCGCATAATCATACCCAACATGGACATAACATTTCAACTTTGGATCTAATTTTGAATGATGATTTTTAGGAATAAGAGCATAGGCATCATAACCAAAAATCCCTAAATCTGAATAATCATAAGACTGATCTGACTAGACTTCTTCAAGAATTTTATAGTTAATTGCAATTGAAGGTGACCTGTTAACTAAATAACAATCAGTAGATACTGCTTCTGCCCACAAGATCCCAAGTATTGTTCTGGGATAAGGAATCCATTTCTTCTTCCATATCCTTTTTCCATTTTCCTCTATCTGTATCATCCACTGCTTCTTGATAATAAGAAGGTTCCCCATCTTCAATAATCAAAGAAAAATATGAAGCATAATGTTCATATCTTTTAGGTGTTTTTCTTTCCCTTGTAGTTATTGAATTGGTTCTAAAACTTCAACAATTTCCTTTGCATCTTATTCACCTTTTACCCTAGAAGTATTTCCTTCCTTTCGACTTTCTCAAAAAGGTCTAGCCTCCAATTGAATTTTATGATTTGGCGATATCTATTCCTGTTCAATTTTTTCAACATCTAATTTTAAAAGAAAATATTCATCAAATGTTACACCTCTACTAATTACCATCTTCTATGAAGTAGGATTTCACAACCTGTATCCTTTCACCGCATAATCATACCCAACAAGGACATAACATTTCAACTTTGGATCTAATTTTGAATGATGATTTTTAGGAATAAGAGCATAGGCATCATAACCAAAAATCCTTAAATCTGAATAATCATAAGACTGATCTGACCAGACTTATTCAAGAATTTTACAGTTAATTGCAATTGAAGGTGACCTGTTAACTAAATAACAATCAGTAGATACTGCTTCTACCCACAACTCCCTTTGCAGGTTAGCATTGTTGATCATGCTTCTGGCTCTTTCCATAAGAGTTTGATTCATACATTCAACAATTCCATTTTGATGAGGAGTATAAACAATAGTTTTATGTCTAACAATTCCATCATCCTTACAATATTGTTCAAATTATAGAGAAGTAAATTCATCACCATTGTCAGTTCTCAAGCATTTAATTGATTTACCTATTTTCTTTTCCAACATTACTTTAAATTGTTTAAAAACATTAAATACATCAACTTTCCTTTTCAACATATAGACCCAAACTTTCCAGTAGAAATCGTCAATAAATGTTAAGAAATATAAAGCACCTCCATAAGATAAAATAGAAGATGGTCCCCACAGATCTAAATGAATATAGTCCACAATTTCTTTACTATTATGACTTCCAGTTTTAAACCTCTGTTTACATTGTTTTCCATACACACAATGTTTACAAAAATCAAAGTTCAAGGATTTCAAATCAAGGAGAAATTTGCGGTTCATCAGTACCTGAAGACCTTTCTCTCTCATGTCACCCAATCGATGATGCCATAAGCGAGTACCTTCTTATTTTTTCTCTAACACGGTCACTTCCTCACTACCTGAGTACTTCTTTTGAGTATGTAAATATTTCCAACCTTTTCTATGTTCATAACAACCAGGATGCCTTTTGAGACTTTCAACACTCCATTCTTACCTATAAACTTGTAACCATCTGAGTCCAATACTCCCAAATAAATCAATTTTTTCTTTAATTCAAATACATGTATAACATTAGTTAATGTTATAACTGTATTTTTGGGTGATTTAATGGTTAGTTAAATCCTTGTCATTTAATTTTTCAACCCAGGGGTTTAGTAAATTGATGAGGTATGCATGTACTATATGTACTAGGTGGTTATCTTTCAGATTATATTGATCTAATGCAATCTAAAACTAATAACAAAAAAATTAAATAAATCAAAACCAAACCAAATTGAAATCAAACATAAATAAATTGAAATAACACTTACATAAAGGAAATCACACTTGTTTAAAGTAAATCACACCTACTGAAAATAAAAGCACACTTGCATGAAAAGAAATTAAATAACAAAACTATACTATGTTAACAATGTACAAAGGTGTGCAAACTGTGGTTGATGGGGGCCCTCCATTCCTCAACAGGCACACCAAACTACCATCACATCTTCAAAGTAACAAAATGCTATAGAATCTTGGATTGAACTATTTTATTGATTGGAATCATATTATATATATATATATATATATATATATATATATATATATATATATATATTATATATATATGGGTTCCTTTGAAATGATGCAACCCTATTTATACAAAAACTAAGGATGATTGATCAACAAATGCAGATCCCTCAAATATCTCCTAAATCCACATTTATCTCATGTGGTTACAACCAATCTCCTAAAAATGTGAGATATATATCCTTTCAAAATCCTCTCATCCATGATTATTCTCCTTTGAATATTCATAGATAATGATCCTCATCTTCTATAATTACTCCACAAATCTTCATGAGTTTGAACTTTATATTTGAATTTGTAGTTAGGATGCCAAGTAGGACCCTTCTAGAAGCTCCAAGTAGGCCTACAATATCACAAAACTTATACCACTTTCATGTATATATGAAAACATGTTAATTTTATAATATTTAACCACAAATTCACTTAGAATATTTAAAATAAATGGCTTTAAAAAATATAATGCTAAATCCATATGATCATGAAAATGGTTACTTAATGTAGAGTTATGTAGTTGCAGAATGATGAATGAGCTGGAAAATGAGGGTGAAATGATGGAAATGTGGGTAAAAGTGGATGACATTTTTGAGGCCCAACATGTATTATCATACATTTTAATCCTGATATTTGCCATCCCAACAGTCTAACAAGATACATTATTACCCATAAACACAGAACTACCATTCACAACTTCATATGATGTGAACCAATTTTTTGTGTGGAATCATGTGATGAGAAGCACCAGAGTCTAACAACCAATCTTCAAAATTGTTAGAGACATTACATATAGGTAAAGTTTCATATACCATACCTAATTCATCAACAGATAAAACTTCATCAATCATACTTGAATCAAGTTGATTTTCTTCCTTCTTTGGGTTTTTAGACTCCTTTCATTTCCAACAGTATTTATTGAGGTGACCAATTTTGTTGCAGTACTAGAATTTGGCCTTGAACATTTTACCCTTTAATTTAGACTTGGAAGAGCCCCTTGCTTTCTCTGCTCCTTCCTTTGACCGTCCTCTAGCTACCATGGCTTCTGATGCAAAGATTTCAATATTGAATTTCCTTTGTACTTCTTTAGATAACATAGCTCCCACAACTGATTCAAATTTCAAAGAATCAACAGTGCTCAAACTGATTGAAGTTATGAACTGGTCCATGAATAAGGCAGAGAACACAACAAGGTTACGAATTTGTCTTCTTCCTGAATTTTAACTTCCATATCTAACAATTGACAAATAAGTGTATTAAAAACATTTAAATGTTCTGCAACTTTTGTACCCTCCTTCATCTAGAGACTGTAGAATTGCATTTTTAGATAAATTCTATTGGTTAACAATTTTTTCATATATAACATTTCCAGTTTTCCCCACAAACCTACAGCTGTACTCTCTTCAACGATGTTGAAGAGAACTTCATTTATTAGGCATAACCTGATGGTACTGAGAGCTCGGGCATACAAGTTCTCCTAGTCCAAATATGTCATTCTAGTAGGTTTTCTTTTCACCCTGTCTAATGCTTTGTGCAACCCTTGTTGCACAAGAAAAACACTAACTTTCAGTTTCCATAAAACAAAGTTGTTCTTACTAGTGAATTTCTCCACCTCGAACTTTGCATTCATCATTTTTTCCATTTCTTCCTTAGAGTTAATAAAATTATGTTTCCAGATTTTATTTCTAGGGTTGATCAGTTCACTTTTTGCTTTGACAGGGGCTCTCTTCTCTTTTCTGATTTGACAGGGGGCTCTCTACTATTTTCTACTTCGTCTAATGCTACCTAGACTTCTGAAAAAAAGAGACAAACTTCAAATAGTCAAACAATGGCTCCTTTTTTAAATAATTGACCCTCACAATGTCAATCCTCAACATGACCTCTGTTGATTGAACTACATGCACACATTTTTTTCAGTGACAACAACTTTTCCAATGGAAATGAAAGGCTCTGAGAGGTGCTGGCCTTACTTTCTCGGCGAAAACAACAACAAATTCCTTTCTCGTTGACAGCAATAAGTGCCCCTCTTCTTGATCAATAGAATGAGTGGGTTTCCTCATGGGTTTTCTTTCCTTGACTGTCGACTCTTCCTCTTCATCCACAATGGCAAAATGCAATGGATTTTCCAACGGGTTTCATTTTTCATAGGCACTATGCGTTCAAACCAGCGGTACAGTGCATTCTTCCTCTTCCATTAGAAAAAATGACGAGCTTACTCCTTCAACGATAGGGTCTCTGGCTTCTGTGCATTCTTCCATGGTGGGCTTCCTTTTTCCCTTCACAAAAACGACTTACTAAGATGATAGGGGCATGACCTTTCAACTCAGGCTCTGATACCAATTGTTGGGTTTGCAATACTTAGTCAACATTCAAACATACACGGGAATAAATGCATAAAAATTAACAAATTTAATCACACATTAACACAAGATGTTTTTACGCAGTAAAACCTTGACAGTGTGTCAAGAAAATCTCCATGGGGCCAAGGGATTGGAAACTTCTATTAATCAAAAATGAATGTCCATCATCCAAGCCTCTTGGACCATCCCAATTAATATGGGCTTTTCCTCCATTACATAAATCCTTCTCGTTATGAATCTTGTTACAAAACTAATTGAAAATAATTAAGAAATTTTACCCATAATTACATTTTGTTGTCATATTTCAACAGATAATTTAATGACCTAACACTTGAATTTTTTGGAGATAGTGAAAGTCTATGCCCTTATAAATTGTTAGCTAGTGCTTTTAAGTGACATGTTTTTTCTTAAATTAACAATAATAAATCCATCCATATTTCCACATAGTAATCAAACTTTAAATTATAATTATTTTTCTCACCCTAAAAAAAAGACTACCTTCAATTAGAACTTGGAAAACTTATATTTACCCATAATTCACCATTTATGTAATAATTGTTTTATATGGCCAAAATTCCAATATATACATGCATGACATATTTGAAAGGAGTTTTCATTTACTATCATTTTTAATTTTAGTTAAACCAAAACTTAAAAGCTATATCCAAGAATATATTCATTGATATTCTATATGGATGCCACTTTTTGGGTTGTAGTATCTACTGAGAATCATGGAGGAAGATAAAACAAATCCAAAAGGAGTTTATAACCTAGAATATCAAGATTAAATGTAATAATCCATATCCTATCCTATTGACTAAAAAAAACATTCCTCCCATTGAAAGCATGGTTAAAACTAGGTATCTTATGTATAATATGAAGTTCAACCACATGGAAGCCAAGTGGTTTCATAAAATTGCTTCTAATTGTAGAAAAAACCCCTAATTTCAACTCATTTAGTGAGGATGGCATAAGGATGTTCGATCCTTGCTACAACATTGGGGGATAAAGTAGGATAACATTCCACATAATAAGGATAATATTTAATGTATTATTACATCAAAATTTAAGGAAAATGTTGGGTGATAAAGAGTAAGAGGGAAAAATGAAAGTAAGATATTATAAGGATGTGATCAACCCTAATCTCAAAAATAAAAAATATTTCTCCAAGAAACTCCTATTTCCCACCCATATATTAAGTGGGCCATGTGCATCGATGACACACCTGAGTTCTCCATTAGAACCTCTCATTTTCGATGTTTGCCTTCCAATTGCGCCACAGTGGGCCCTAAAATGACAAAAAGCAAAAGCAATGCCCGCACCATTACACTCTTTCTTGATAAATGTTCTAACATTATAAAATATTAATTGGCAGTCACCTTGAAGTTGGTGTCTCCATTCACGATACAATGTGTGCGTATATACCAAATGCAAGAATGTGATAACTCTTCTCTTCTTTCTCAATATAACAATGTAACAATTGAACTCAGTTCTCATGAGACATCGACTTTATAACCATGCCAAAATACCATTATTTTGACCATTTGACCAAGTTTCATTAGCTGTCGCCTTGCAAAAATAGAGATTTTTTTTTTAATGATATAAATAAAAAAATATTATATTAATATATAAATTATAAATTTTTTAATTAAATAAAACATCAATTTTTTAAAATAAAAAATTCAATATCAATCTATATTTTAATTTAAATTATTAATTACATATTAATATAATAATCAATTATTTTATCACTGAATTAATAAATTTTCCATATATAAAGATGATGGGTTTTTGTTTCTTAACTCTAAACTTTATTATTTATTTTATTTGTTACCATAATTGCAAGCCTACCCTACTATATTATAGATTAACTTTTAATTTACTTGATAAAAACATCATAACTATTACTGGTGTAACATTATATTATGTAGATTTTTGTATGCATTTCTTTTGCTGATGTAAGTCTATTGAATTATTTTTTTTATAAAATTTTAAAATTATAAATGGGATAATATTTATTGTGTACTTAGAATTAAACCTAAATATTATTATTAAGTTCTCACATTGAAGATAACTTAAATGATGTCCGCAAAGTATATTGGATTTCTAGGAATTATTGACTAGGTTGTAATGCGGTTTTTCCCTAGGATTTATTGTGTCCATAGAATTAAAGCTATAACTTAAATAATGATCACATAGCATATTAATTTTCTGGGAATTATTGACTAGGTTGTAATTGAGTTTTGGGCTGATATTTATTGTGTCCACAGAATAAAAGCTAAATATTATTAAAGAATAGAAGATCACCTTTGAGATAACTTAAATGATGACCATAAAGCATATTGACATTCTTGGAAATATTGACTAGGTTGTATTTGAGTTTTGGCCTTGGATTCAAAACTAATATAGGATTTCAATAGCTAAGAACTCATCTTTCCTTGACGTAAATAAATAAGCTAATTACCCAACAACTGAAAACATTTGGAGAAAGCGAAAATCTATGCCCTTAAAAGTTGTTAGTTAGTGCTTTTAAGTGACATGTTTTTTCTTAGATTAAGAATAATAAATCAATCGATATTTCTTCATAGTAATCAAAATACTTACTAATCAAAAACTAAAATATAATTTATAAAATAATAAGAATTTCAATCAAATGGAATCCAAGAGGTTTCATAAAATTGTTTCTAACTCTAGTAAAAGCCCCCAATTTCAACTCATTTAGCAAGGATGGCATAAGGATGTTCGATACTGGCTACAACATTGGGGGATAAAGTAGGAGACCATTTCACATAATAAGGATAATATTTAATGTATCATTACATCAAAATTTATGGAAAATGTGGGGTGATAAGGGTTAGAGGGAAAAAGGAAAGTAAGATATTATAAGGACATGATTAATCCTAATCTCAAAATAAAAATCTCTCTCTCTCTCAAGTAACATTTAGAAAAAATAAAGATTGATAAATAAGAACAAATTCTCATGATCTTCATAGTGAAAATAAGCAATGGTTAATTATCAAATTTACACCTTGGGATGAAAGATGAAAAGTGTACAAATAGATAAATATTATTCCTGTATAATTACATAAGTTGTTGAAGAAATAGAAACTAGTAAACTAATTCACCTTGGTTCTTTAGGATGAACTTGTAGTTGAATTTCTACCTCCCACCAATGATGATGATTATTTCGTCAGGAAATGTGTTTTGAGGCATACTATTACCTCTTTTCTAGCCCCATTGGGATTTCAATCCAATTGCATAAATCACAGGGAATGAATGCCTTGACTGTCCATTTTTTGTCATTTAAACTATCGATGTGGGTCAAGCACCTGTGAGGTGTCATCACCTGTTGATGCCTCGAAAATCGCTGCAACAACAATGGGGGATAACCCCCCGGTCCAGACCTTAAAACAACTCCTTTTCTATTTGGATTGGTGGCTCTGACTGGTTTAACTAGGTCCAGTTACCTTCTCCCTATCACTATTGGTTTATGATGTATCTTTAACTACCAATAGAAAGGGATATCAGATCACTTCTTCTTGCTGATCAGGTAAGAGAATGACCCTTAAGCTGATTTGGGTTCAACCAAGCCACAACTAAAATTTTGCCTCTTTGAGAAGAGGACTTAAAAGAATGTAGAAATTACTCTAAATGCAAACTTATTCTATAATTCAAGAAAAATAAACTAATCTTAATCCTATCTTAATTAGGCAGATATAGATAACCAAGAGCGAGATAATTAAAGTATTGGGATTTTAAATATGTTTTGTTTATAATGAATATTGAGTTAATGAAGTAGTTCAATTAACTGAAATTATGGATACCAGAACACATCCTATTGAGACTTCTTAACTGAAATAATAAACCAAAAACACTCAGGAAGTAGTTCACAAAAATGATATTGATTATCAAATCAGTAAATCCAATAATTAAACAATAATATGTGGAAAATAGTTCACAACACATTCCCATTCAATAAATTAGTTTTATAAGGCATATTTCTGAGTAAGTAGTTACTTAGAAATCAGAAATTAATTCATAAGAACAGAGATACATAATACCAACATTGAGACAAATTATCCATATCGACAAAAGTGCACAAACATGAATAAATGACACATCCCTGTTATCATAAAATGAAACTGATATTTGAAATAATAGTATTAAAAATACCAATTTGTTGCACCCATTTCTCTGTCCTTGGTCTCCCACATCTCTTTACATTGCTTAAACTTATGCCTTCAAAACTAAAGCCACAATAGTGCAAACTTTACCCATCATGCATAATTCAAGATACAAAGGAAAAATCCTCAATAATCCCCAGATCTGAGATTTTCTCTCCTCTCTCCTACAACTCTAAATTCTTATTACAGAAGTGCTTTTAGAAGTCTAAAATCGCAGAGGAGAGCAACCTTTTATTACATTCTGCAATCTGCTATTTATAATATTTGCAAAGGAATTGTTGAGAGGAAAGTTTGTTGAAGAGAAATCTGTTCAATCCAATTTTATTTGTTCAAAATTCCAATCTTGAATTGCTGGAGTATTCTCATTGATTGAAATATTTTCCTCCATATTTCTTCCACTGTTTTCCTGCAAAAAGAAATCAAAATAAATTAAGATGCAATCAATAAAATTAAAATATCATTTTTCGCATTTAAAATAAATCTAATCAAATTATATTTAAATAAATAATTGAAAATAAAATATAAGCTCTCTATTGATGCTTGGGATAGTTTAATTGGTTAAGGATATTATTGACGAATGGATCTGCAATTAGAAAAGATTTGGACAAATGAAAATGCAGAAAATAACTCAGAAAATCGATTTTGTTTTAGAAATTCGGAGCTTGATCTTCTACATGATTTTTGACTCAATTAGCGACCAAATATATTAGTGAAACCTCATCAGAAATGTTCTCCTTGATTTTATCTTTCCAATGGGCCATCCTGAGCCTCATTTGGCCAAATAAAACTCATTCTATGAGCTTCCAATGTAGATGAGTTAATTATGGCACAAATCTTGAATTTCTGTTGGTGGGCTAAAAAATCAAAATTTTAATTTAATATTTAATCGTAAATTAGAATTCTAATGATCTCACAACTAATTCTAATTTAATTTCTAATCGTAAATTAAAATAATTATTTAATAAAATATTATTAATTAATATTAATCTAACAAACTAATATAATTAACTATTGAATATTAATTTAAATAATAATAAATTTATTTTTTAATTAATTATAATGTACATATTAATTAATTTAAATTATTTATTTATAATATTTAAACTTTTAATTTCACTACTATTTCCTTTAACTATTGTATGAATGAGCTGAACAAAAAAACCATGATTTTTTAATACCTTTGGTTAATGCCCTTTGCCATTTGGTTTAATCGCAATTGGCGGCGGGAGGTATCGAGGTTTTTAAACTTGTGACAATGCAAAATCATCGATGTGATGCAGGGTAAATCAGTAATTGGCGTCGGGAGGGGTATCGAGGTTCTTAAATTTGTTACAATGCAAAATCCCCGATGCGATGTAAAATCCCGATGC
>APFE030866305.1:0-14828 GCA_000404065.3 Pinus taeda
AATAATAAAATAAAAATGTTTATATCTACTAATTTTATAATAATGGAGGGTAATTATTAAGAATATGCATTTTTCTTGAAAATCTAAAATAAAATAAATAGAAAAGATAATAATCATTCTTTGTCGTACACAAACTACATTGACTGGGAAGCTATAATTTCTACCATAATAAAAAATAAAAATTAGTAACATAAGTTGATCTTAAACCTAGATGTAACACGAGTGATGCATGACATTTATTTTTACTGAACTTTACTATTTATTGTTAATTTTTTCTTCTTTATTATGTTGTAACTTGAATTATTAAAGAATTAGGTTGAAAAGTTATAACTGATTTTGGTAATTGTTAATTAAAATAAATTTGACCAGTTGTAAAAAGAACTGAAGAAACAGTTTAATAACTCCTAAAAAACAGTTACAAGCAGTTGCCCATATGATCCTTAAAAAGGAAATGGCAGAACCCCGGAAGGGGTTGGAAAGTAGATGAATGAGGGCTTACTGTGGAAAAGCTTCCCTGAGTTGGATAAATCAACTAGTGGGAAGAGGTTGTGGATAACAGTCAAATGTACAAGACTTGGTTGGACACAGTCCTAATACCCAAGGTACTCGACTATCCTCATCCACTGACAAGAGTTGGAAGAGCTCGGGGGGATCACTGACAAGAGTTGGAAGAGCTCGGGGGGATTCTGGATGTCATTGCCAGATCCATGGCTAGGTGGTGAGACTTCCAGATGGAGGAAATAATTGCATATTCATATTTATAATAGGAAAAACAAATAAGTACTCTTTAGTAAGAAAGATCAAATTGTTTTTGCATAATAAAGTAGAAAGGTAGCATGCAAATCAGTTACAGTGAGATTGTTATTAAAAGCTAACTAGATATGTACTTCTTTCTGTCATATTTCTAGCACTACTAGAGTATTGATTGTTATTAAAAGCTAACTAGATATGTACTTCTTTCTGTCGTATTTCTAGCACTACTAGAGTATTGCAGGAACTGCTGCATGATTAAAGTAAAGACTAGAAAATTTGTATTCACCAGAGAAGTACCAAAAAGAATGCAATAGCTATTTAAATAATAGTATACAAAAGAAGTACAACAGAATAAACCATATTTCTATTCACTCTCTGTATGCAAATTATGTTGAGGAATTCATCAAATACTGAAACCAGGATAGGCACTTATTAATTCCTAAAAATTCTGAAGTATATTTCCATTATGGTAGCATTAGACAAATGCAAAGCAATTAGTAGAGAACTTAAAATTACTTGCAATAGTGAGAAAAATGGAAGAAATTAATTATATGACTCCTGACTCGGACTTTGGGTCAACCCGTCGCAAACCCTTTACCACCATAGGTCGTAAATTACCACCATGAATCACTAAATTTTATACACAGGGTTCGCTACTGAGGACTGTAGCATAAAGAATAGAAATAAAATGTTGTTCTATATCAAACCCAAAAATATATAAGTTAACATGCAAGCAATAGTGAATACCCACAAAATAAATAGAGTATTCGAGTGGCCAACCCAGCTCTGCAACTCAAACCCTGGCCACATTAAAAAATTAACAGTGAAAGACATGAAGTCATTAACTTAACATAAGATTGTATCTACTGAATTGTAGAACGCTTATCAACATTGCAAATGGAATCAACGTATTGTCCACAGGTTCCTCATTTGCCCGCAATAACTATAGATATACATAAGTAGCCGTGTCTTTCTAGCCAACGTCATAAACCCTAGAAGAACCTAATGCTTTAAAATCACACGTTTCCTCCTGTAATAAGGCCTATAGTTTGAGAAAACACATAGCCAAGATCATTCTGGAAAAATACAACCTGTAATTTAAACGCAACACAGATGTAATAGAGGGGTTCTCGTTCTGAGTCTCTCTGAAACCCTAATAATGATACTGCAACCTATGTTACTTGCGAACCCAAGGCAAATCAGATTAGATAAAGAAATCGACACAGAAAGAATGAAATAACAGTAAATTTTGGAACGAAAAGGATGGCTTACCTAGAAAGGGTTTCCAAGCAAGAAAATGCATTATGTACATGTCAGTGCCAGAGCTTCCATTAGGGTTCCCTCAGAGCACATCAAACTGACAAGTTCTTTACTATAGTTGGATAGTTTACCTCTTGTTGCAAAATGAACCAACACCTCCTTCTGTCGCAGAGACTCCAGCCATCAACAACAGAACCATTACCTAAAGTGAGAGGCATGAAACCAACTATGTATTAGAGATGGAACTAAACGGAATGATAGCAAACATTATGGAGGAGTCTAGGTATGTTACCCTTAGCTACAAAATGTCAATGCAACCCTAGTGAGAGGAGATGCCTTACGGTCATCCGGCTGCTCTCTATCGCTTAGCCAAAACAACAATGACATCCTAGCAAATAAAATGACTTTACCTCACTGTGAGAAGCATTAACCTCTGGAGTATTCACCGAGATCTCAAGACCATGGATCCCTCCTATCCAACGGTTACGATGGTGCCAACTGTCGGAATTCAGGATTGTTCCATCCTTTTTCTCTCTGTATACATTTAACATTGCAGGTCAGCGTACAAACCTCGGGTTCCCTCCACGTCAATGGCGAGATGATCCCAGAGGCATGCCAACACTAAACTAGTTAAATGCTAAGTGTCAGCACTTTAATTTACACTGCCAACTAGACCACCTTCGTACACTCTAATGTGATTAATCAATAAAGGTTTATCTATCTATCTATAATATATATATATATATATATATATATTATATATATATATATATATATATATATATATATATATATATATAAATAATGTGTTAACATATATAAATTTATAATTCATGATTAAGTAATGGTGGATGTGCAGAGAGAGAGATAGAGACCCACCCTTTAAAGGCTGAAATGCCGAGGAGTTCTGGTACATTGAACCAGCCAGAAGCCACATATGTGGGGACTCACCCAGACGTATGGATACAACTGGGAGAAGAGTCTCACCAAGCCAATGTTGCTCTATTAGAAACAATTCAACAATTACACGCAAAAATGACTAGTTTAAGGATGGACAACGAATGATTGAGGTGGGAACAAGAACAAATCCTCAAAAGTTTATCTGACTGGAAAAATCGACGAGGACCGGATCCGAGTGTAGAGGATAGAGAAAGGACTCCAACAACCCACCATGTGGAATGTAACGCAGATTCAGCCGATGGCCATAAAGAAGATCAAGAGGGACATTCAGATAACATTTCTGACATCATAAAACAAAGAAACCAAATATGGAATTACAAGGTGAATTCAAAAAGATAAAATCGTTGCTCTTTGAATGAGAATCTGAGGAAGTAGTTGAAGCCTGGTTAATCTACATGAGAAAGTATTTCCAGATTTATGATTACATCAAGAAGATTAAAGCACGGCTAGCAGTTCATTAGTTAAGGGGAAAATCCACTCTTTGGTGGGAGGAAATCAAAACTGTACAAAAGATTGACGAGGAGCACGTTACGTTGCAGGAATTTTAGAAGCACTTCAAGGATAAATATCTGACAGAAAGATACTATGACGAGAAGGCAAAGGAATTCCATGAACTAAGGTTTGGCACCTTGACCATGGATGATTACGTAAAGCGATTTACTTCCTTATTGCGATATGTTCCGTATATGCAAGAAGAAAAAGCCAAAATTCAGCGATTTATTAGCAACCTGCCTAACTTTATGAAGGAAAAATTAGAATTCGACTATCCAAGGACAATGGATGAAGCGGTTCAGAAGGCCTGCATCTATCATCAGCAAATGAGGCAGAAGAATGGAGGGTCTAAGGGGGTATTAAATAGAAAAGGAAGGAATTTACCCTCAAGCAAACCAATAAAAAACGCTAATGGTAAGAATAGTCAACAAGGAACATTCAACAAATTTCCACGGAACCAACCAAAATCTACAACTTTAAGAATAAATAGCTAAAGGGATTCAGTAAACCTGTAAATGACCAGCAACCAAAACAACCCTTGAAGTGTTGGGGATGTGGAGAATCCCATTATTATAAAAATTTCTCGCACAGGGTCAGAACCGAACAACTTTACACTATACAAGAGGCCTCCACAGTTGGAGACATAACAAGAAGCATGCCCCGAATTAACACTGCTCTCGACGATCATCAAGTCGAATATTAGCCTATCATGATCGAATGTGAAGGCATGGATTTTTATCAACCTATTTCTATTGTATTTTATTTGGGTGCTAGCTTAAGCTATGTAAGTCCTAAAGTGGTAGAAAAATTCCAGCTGCAGAGCAGCAAATTTAAGAAACCTTCGCTAGCTTAACTAGCCACAAGAATGAGGAGGAGAGTATTTGCGAAAATAGAGCGTTGTCCTATAACAGTTTCAGGATAGCCAATCCATGTAGACCTTAATATACTCCCTTTAGGCTCCTATGATGTACTAATAGGTACGGATTAGCTGGAAGGGCGCTGGTCCCTAGTTGACTGCAAAAAGAAATCTATTAGTTATCTCACAGAATTAGGACAGAGAAGAGAAATTCAAGGGGTCATGAAAAATATTAAGTTACGTCTTATTTATGCCAATCAGTTGGGAAGATGTATTAGGAAAGGTTGTCAAGTTTATGCCGTTCAAGTCGGATATACCAATTTAAAAATTAAAATGACCTCCCTAGAAGATATTCCTATAATACAAGACTTCAAGGATGTATTTCCTGAATCCATGCCAAGTTTACCACCCAAGCGTGACATTGATTTCACCATTGAATTGATACTAGGTGCAGCCCCTGTCTCAAGAGCTCCTTACCGTATGAGTATTCATGAACTGAAAAAACTTAAAATGCAGCTTCAAGAACTCCTGGATAAAGGATACATATGCCCCAACGTATCCCCTTAGGGAGCCCTTGTGCTATTTGTGCGGAAGAAGCATGGAACCTTGAGATTATCCATTTATTATCTTTAGATAAATAAACTGACTGGAAAAAATAAATATCCCTTACCACACATTGACAATCTTTTTGACCAAGTGCAGGGAACAAGTGTATTCTCATAAATTGATCTAAGGTTCGGCTACCACTAGAGACAGATAAAGGAAGAGGACATTTGCAAAAGCTGCATTTTGCACTCGTTCGGCCACTACGAGTTCGTAGTATTGCCTTTTGGCCTTACTAATGCTCTAACCACCTTTATGAGTCTGATGCATGGTATATTTCAGCCCTTTTTAGATAAATTTGTGCTGATTTACATTGATGATTTACTAATTTATTCTAAGAACTAGGGGGAGCATGAAAAACACCTAAAAATAGTATTGCAGACTTTGAGGGATAACTAGCTTTATGCTAAGTATAGCAAGTGCGACTTTTTCAAAGATCAGATCCAATACTTGGGTCATGTGATTTTGGCCGAAGGAATAACAGTGGATCCAAAAAATATCAATACTATTATGGAATGGACCACCCCAAAGAATGTTGTCGACATTAGATCATTTTTAGGCATGGCTGGCTACTACCACTGCTTCATTAAAGTTTTTCAAAAATAGCCTTTCCTATGACTTCTTTACAAAAAAAGGGGCGTACCTTTCGATGGACAGTGGAATGCTAGCAAAGTTTTGAACAGTTAAAGTAGTTACTTACTACTACCCCTGTCATAAAAGTAGCAGATCTAGAAAATTCTTTTGTGGTCTACACAGATGCAAGCAAGGAGGGTGTAGGTAGGGTACTAACTCAGGAAGGGAAATTCATAGCCTATGAATCATGCAAATTAAAAGAATATGAACAACATATTCTGCTTATGATCTCGAATTGACAGCAATAGTGCATGCACTCAAAATGTGGCGACACTACCTTCTAGGACATAAATTCCTGTTGCTAACTGATCATAGCAGCCTTACTAATTTCTTTAACCAGTCCAGTTTAAATGCTCGACATGCCAGGTGGACTGTGTTCTTGAGCAAATTTTACTTTGATATGAAGCACCTTAAGGGGAAATAAGATCGAGTGGCCGATGCTCTAAGAAGAAAATTGCATTGCATTTATGAAGTGCAATACAGTCAAGTACGATCTAATCTGTCGGATGTCATCAGAGAAGCATCTCTCAAAGACCATGAATATGACTTTCTTTGGCAGCAAGCCTCGGAAGCTCAAGCGAAAGGGGATTAGTTAGATTATGGCATTAATCCTGACAAAATGTTAACTTTCAGAAATAGAATATATGTTCCTAACCAGAACTTTATTAAACAATTATTATTGGATAAGTTCCGTAGGAAACCATACGTCGCTCACCTAGGATACCAGAAACTATTTTCTGCCATCAAAAATAGTTATTTTTGGCCAGGTTTAAGAAAGGATGTGGTTGAGTATCTATCCAAATGTTTAGAATGCCAGTTGGTGAAGAGAGAACATCAACATCTCGCCGGTCTGTTGCAACCTTTACCCATTCCCGAGTGGAAGTGGGAGACGATCACCCTAGACTTTATCACCAGGTTACCTCGTACCAAGAAGCATCAAGACTATCCCCAAGGGTTAGCTCAACTGGTCAAATTAGTGCCTCGCCGTTCGGGAGGTCACAAGGTTAATTATACCTGAAGCCCTTGGGGTTAGGCCTAGTTATTGGTCGTGAGGCTTGGTTCCCTTCGGGGTCAATCAACCTAGATATTTTTGTGGACGTAGTTGCCACCCAATGACTAGGGTGCTCATGAACCACACCTAAAAAAAATAGCAGCATGACTCCATCATGGTCGTAATGGACAAGTTGAGCAAAATTGCTCATTTCATACCTATGAAATCCACGTACAAGACAATGGAGATCACAAATATATTCATGAGAGAGATATTTTGGTTGCACTGGATACCCCAGGTAGTAATATCTGACAGGGATGTGAAATTAAAATCCATGTTTTGGAAAACCATCTTCTTTGGATTGGGTACTCAGATTCATTTTAGTATGGCTTACCACCCACGGATGGATGGCTAGACTAAAAGAGTAAATCAGGTCTTAGAGGATATGTTAAGAATGTTTGTTATGTAGCAACCGCAAAAGTGGGAAGACTACCTCCATTTGGTGGAGTTTTCCTACAACAATGATTACCACAACTCTCTGGGCATGAGCCCTTGTGAAGTGTTATATGGGAGAAAGTGCAGGGTACCCACAGATTGGAATAGTCCTGATAATAGACTAGCAATGGGTCTCAATATGCTAGATGAAATGGAAGACATGGTTAAAAAGGTCTGTAAGAACCTAAAAGCTGCCCATGATAGGCAAAAAATATATGTAGATAAGAAGAGATCGCACAAATAATTTTAGTTGGGGGAACACGTATATCTAAAAGTCAAACCACGGAAGAGTGCCTTGCACTGGAAAGGTTGTGCGAAAGTGGCACCTTGATAATGTAGACCATTTCAATCTTGGAACAGATTGGGCCCGTCACCTACAAGTTAGCTCTCCTAGGCCATATCTGGGTCCACAATGTTTTTCATGTCTCTTTACTAAAAAAATGTGTACGACCCACAACATATTATTAATTGGGAGAATTTATAGGTAATAAGATAATAGTACCAGTAGATTATATATTACTATTTAAAAAAAAAACTGACAACAGGCTATATTTGTGCAGTTTGAACCCGAGGGAGAATTTCTGGAAGAGCCTCTTCGTATCCTTGATTAGAGAGAAACCATCTTGTGGAAACAAACCATCACTCAGGTTAAAGTGCAGTGGAAGCACTTCGACCTAGATGAGGCTACTTGGGAGGAAGAGGAAGTTATGCAGAAAGCCTATCCAACACTGTTTGCCTAAAAGGGCCACCTAGGATGGTGTTCCTCTCAAGGGGAGGGAGATGTAAAACCTAGAGATGCATGACATTTATTTTTACCAAAATTTAGTATTTACTGTCAAGTTTTTCTTCTTTATTATGTTGTAACTTGAATTATTAAAGAATTAGGTTGAAAATCCAGAACTGATTTTGGTAATTGTTAATTAAAATAAATTTGATAAGTTGTACAAATAATTGAAGAAATAGATTAATAACTCCTAAAAAAAAGTTACAAGCAGTTTCCCATATGTTCCTTAAAAAGGAAATGATAGAACCCTAGAAGGGGTTGGAAAGTAGATGAATGAGGGCTTACTATGGAAAAGCTTTCTTGAGCTGGATAAATTAACCAATGGAAAGAGGTTGTGGATAACAATCACATGTACTATAGGTTTTAACTCTATACGGAAATTACCTGCATATGAATTCTAAAACATAGAAAATAAACAATGCGAGAGCATAACCCATAAAACACATATACATAGAGATTTTCCCCTAGATCCCAAAACCAGAACTACTAGCTTGATTTTTCATTATGTTCCTTTCAATGTTACAATACATATTTATACATGCCGAAGCATCCAATACATGGACCAAAAACCATCGCGTCCAAAACCATGGACTGAAAACCATCGCGTCCAAACCTATGTGCAAAATCATGTGCAAAACCATACTAGTCCTGCCCAACCTAATATAAGGTTCCAAAAACAAAATTTTCCAAGGCGCTACTCCTGGACCTAATAGAGGGGGATGTTTACTCTGCACCCCTCAAAAACCCCCTGTGATCCCCCGCTATGCAATCCGTGTAATGAAAGGGGGGGGGGGGGGAGGGGTGCTCCGCTCCCCTCAAACCACCGGCCCCCCTCTAACCCCCCATTAACTACGTGGGCTAGTCCGGGAGAATTATAATAGAACCCAATATGTACAGGACTTCAGGCTAGACATAGTCCGATGCCCAAGGTACTTGACTGTCCTCATCACTGACAGGAGTTGGAAGAGCTTGGGGGGGGGGGGGGATTCTGAATGTCATTGATAGATCCATGGTTGGCTTGTGAGACTTCCATACGAAGGAAATAATTGCATATTCATACTTACAGCAGGAAAAATAGATAAGTACTCTCTAGTAAGAAATATTAAATTGTTTTTGCATAACAAAGTAGAAAGGTAGCATGCAAATCAATTACAATAAGATTGTTATTAAAAGCTAACTAGATATGTACTGCTTTCTGTCGTATTTCTAGCATGACTAGAGTATTGCAAGCACTACTGCATGATTCAAGTAAAGACTATGGAAAATCTATATTCACTAGAGAAGTACCAAAAAGAATGCACTAGCTATTTAAATAATAGTATACGAAAGAAGTAGAGCAGAATAAACCATATTTCTATTTACTCTCTGTATGCAAATTATGTTGAGGAATTCATCAAATAATGAAACCAGGATAGAAACTTATCAATTCCTAAAAATTTTGAAGTATATTTCCATTCTGGTAGCATTAGACAAATGCAAAGCAATTAGCAGAAAACTTACATGCAACAGTGAGAAAAATGGAAGAAATTAATTACTGTGAAGGTATATGACTCTCGACTGGGACTGAGGGTGAATCCCTCACAAATCCTTTACCACCATAGGTCATAAATCACCACCATGAATCACTAAATTTTATACAAAGGGTTCGCTACCCAGGACTGTGGCGTAAAGAACATAAATAAAATGTTGTTTTATATCAAACCAAAAAATATATAGGTTAACATGCAAGCAACAACAAATACCCACAAAATAAATATAGTATTTGAGTGGCCAACCCAACTCTGCAACTCAAACCCTCGCCGCATTAAAAACTTAATAGTGAAAGACATGAAGTCATTAAGTTAACAGAATATTGTATCTACCAAACCATAGAAACCCTTATCAACATTGCAAATGGAAACAACGTATTGTCCACTGGTTCCTCATTTGCCCGCAATAACTATGGATATACATATGTAGTTGTGGCTTTCTAGCCGGCGTCATAAACCCTAAAAGAACCTAATGCTTTAAAATCACAGGATTCCTCTAGTAATAAGCATGTAGTTTGAGAAAACACATCGCCAGGATCATTCTGGAAGAATACTAACCTGTAATTTAAACGCAACATTGATGTAAGAGAGGGGTTCTCGTTCCAAGTCTCTTTGAAACCCTAACAATCATACCACAACCTATTTTACCTGCGAACCGAAGGCACACCAGATTAGATAAAGAAATTGACACAGAAATAATGAAATAACAGTAAATTCCAGAACAAAAAGGATGGATTACCTGGAAAGGGTTGCCGAGTAGGAAAATGCATCATGTACCTATCAGTGTTAGAGCTACCATTAGGGTTCCCTCATAGCACATCAAACCGACAAGTTCATTACTATAGCTAGATAGTTTACCTCTAGTCGCAAAATGAACTAACATCTCCTTCTGTCGTAGAGACTCCATCACAATGGACCCATTACCTGAAGCAAGAGGAACAAAACCAACTATGTATGAAAGATGGAACTAAACAGAATAATTACAAACATCATGGTGGAGTCTAGGTCTGTTACCCTTACCTGCAAGCTTGTCGATGTAGTCCTGGCCGGAGGAGATTCCTTACAGCCATCCGATCGCTCTCTGTCGCAGAGCCAAAACAACAATGACATCGCAACAAACAAATGACTTTACCTCACTGCAAGAAGCATTAACCTCCGGAGTATTGACCGAGACCTCAAGATCATGGATCCCTCCGATCCAATGGTTACGATGGTGCCAACAGCCGAAATTCAGGATTGTTCCATCCTTTTTCCCTTTGTATACATTTAATGTTGCAGGTCAGTGTACAAACCTCGAGTTCCCTCTACATTAATGGCGAGGTGATCCAAAGGCATGCCAACACCGAACCAGTTAAACGCTGAGTGCCAACGCTTTAATTTACACCGCTAGGGAAATCACCTTCGTATACTCTAATGTAATTAATCAATAAAGATTTTTTTTATATAAATATAAAGTTTATATGATTAGTATGTTACACTAGATTTCTCAACTATAAAGAAGAATTAAAATTCTTAAAGTGATATTTTTTAAATATTTAATTCATGTATATATAATTTAAAAAATAATTTATTATTATAATTAAAAATATTTATTTATATTTAATAATAATTTTTTAATATAAAATATTTTTAATTTTGTTTATGAAAATTTATATTATTATAAATATTTATACTTCAATGGCACTAATAAAATACGAGTATTTCATATAATATAATATAATAATTTAACCTTTCATTTAATATAAAAGTTTAACGAGTAACTGCTCAATTTATGTTCAGATGACTGAACATAAAAAGATGGATTAAAAGTCAACCTATCAAATATGACGTAATTGTAATGTGAGTATAAATGGCGAACGTTTTGAATTTTTGAAAGTGTTTTGGCATGCCACATGGGTATTAGCATGAGAGTCACTGCATTTTGGATTAGGTGGTCATGCATTTATTAAGAATATTTTTAAATGGTATATATTTGTTTTTATATATAGCCATTCATTTTGATTTATTTTTTTTAACATTTAAGATTTAAGTTTTGAGATGGGTTTTTAATTTAAAAGTTAAATTGAAAATATAAATTAAAGATTTATTTAATATATTCTTTAGTGATTTGATTGTTAAATTTATAAGTAATATATATTTTAATTTTTGTGGTTTTACAATAATTATTTTTTTTGGAGGAAATTAAATGTTCTTAATTATTAGGCTCATTAGATATTATTAATAATAGTAATTTATCTCTTATAATGATGATTATTAATAATATATTATCAATATCTTAAATATATAATTAAGTATATTAATAATATCAATTATTATATTAAAATATATATATTATAAATGTAAATACACTATAATATAATAATTATAAACTCATATATATCAATATATATATATTAAAAACCTATTATTATAAATCCTAATATTAAACGGAATGTTATAAGTCATATTAAATCTTGAGATTATAATCTATATCGACATATATTAAAACCTATTATTATAAACCCTAATATTAAACCGAATGTTATAAGTCATATTAAATCTTAAGATTATAATCTATATCGACATATAACCAAATTCAACCATGGATGATTATAGAGTTATTGATTGACCATTATGACCATGGTTGATGATCGTTGACCTTGCTTGACAATGGTTGCCATTGATTGACCATGGTTAGATTGACCATATTCAACCATGGTTCATCACGATTGACCAAATTAAAATAGAGACACCTTGATCATGGTTGAAAAAATTCAACCATGGTTGACTCTAGTTGACCATGATGAACTTTAATATTATAAACCCCAATAATATAAACACTATATATTGAACCATAACATTTATAATAATAGCATAAAATTATTATTAATAATATGAACACCATAATGTTATGGTGTATTTTCCTTTAACGTGAAATATATATATATATATCATATAATATATATATTATAATATATATAGAGAGAGAAGAGAGACGAGAGAGAGAGAGAGAGAGAGAGAGAAGATTTATTTAATTGTTTATTTCACATAGGAAAATATGGGCAGATCAACTCCGAAGGGAATCAAATCTCGTCAGCCAGACTATCAGAGCCTGACCATAAGGGGGTTGAGGAGAATTGACCCTGTGACCTCCTGATCCAAATTGGATCCTCAAACAATTCCATGATTGTTGAGAATGAATGTCAGGCTTCAATAAATCTTATAGCTATTAGAAATAACCTTTGAATAATAATAATTTGCAGCCAACATGGAGCAACAAGGACCTTCGGTCAAAGCGCGCTGACTGTTGGCCCATGGAGACTGTGCATGGCACAAAAATGGCAGTTGGGAAGCTTAAACCTAGAAACGAAGGTTGTTTTTGATATGTGATTAGCGCATGGAGACTGCGCAAAGCACTAACCGCGTATCGTTGGATAAAACCCCTCGAGAAGGAAAATCTCCGAGCGCTCGGTCACAAGGGAAACTAGAAAACCATGGGAAAGTGCTAAAACTGACAGGCAGGTGTCGCGCTCAAAAACTAGCGGAATATCGGAGGCATTTCGGGTGGTAAGTGGGTTTGACCGAAGACCCAGTGATTCCATACATTGAGTGACGCGTGTCCAATGGGGAGAGAGAAAAAATCACTTACATCACAGACTAACAATCGAGCAACTCAATCGTGCGATATAAGTGAAGACTGTAGGATCTGGGGGCTCCAGATTAAATGGTGGAGGTTTAGCCTGATGGACGACCGGACCTGAGGGAGAAATAAACTACGACACATAAATATTTGAAGTCCAATTTGACCAATGAGTCGACAAAAGGATCTGTTTCGCAGGCATCTGGGAAATAACGGAAAAAACAACTGTTCAGGAAGAACTAACACTTAGTTCACAAGAAGACAGGTGGCCACCTCTCTGCGAAGCATTACACAACAATGATGATGCAGGGCAGAGAAGTCCCAGCGGACAGAGGTAGGTGATCCAGAGAGTTGGGAAGTCGAAACGAACAATTGGGGAATGAATTGGCTTTAAAGCCAGGAGTTGACAGAGACAAGATAGAGAGACAGTGAACAGAGAAGTAGTGAAGAAGAAGTAGATAGAAAGAAAAGAAAAATTGCAAAGAACAGAGAAGTCGAGCTGACCGTTAGAGTAAGGGTAGCATCGAGCAGACAAAGACCAATTTAGGTCGAAATTCACTAAGGGGACTCTGTGAACTCCAAGGACCTGGGATTTCCATGTGCCATCCTACTAATCATCCTCTATCAAGTGAGATTCAGATTGAGCTCCTTATTGTAAGACTCTGATTTGAAAAAATAATAAAAAGGCCACCACTGAAAGCTGGACCAGGAGATGTAGCCCAGGAGGATTGGGTAAACTCCTTATTAAATTTTGTTGTGTTTCTATTTTGCTTACTATGATCTCTTACTGTTTCAAATGTCTGTTTATTTTGCAATCTTATCGATCCATTGTCTAAGATAACATAAACAAACACACCAACACATGAGTCTGTAATACCTTCATTAATTTCCCGAGGTCACCTAGGGGTGATTTTAGATCAAGTGGTATCAAAGCTATAGGTTGTTAAGGTTAGACAAGCTTGTGCTAGATTTAGCTGTTTAATGTTAACTAGATCAAAGCTCAAATTAGGAGAAGGAGAGTTGGTCGAAACTAATCTTGAAATTGGAAGAGTCTATCCTCAGAAGACAATGTTAGAGGAAGGTTTTGTGGGGCTAGACCCTCAATTTATAGATAGTTTCCCGGTCATAAGGTCCATGGTAAAGGAAATGTATAAGGACTTTAGAAAACATAAGGATGAAGATTCATCAGACTCCAAACAAGATAAAGGAGAAGAAGAGTCTCTCCTCCAAGACCACTCAAAAGGCAAAGGGAAAGAAGAAAACTTTCTCACACCTCCTAATAACCCTGAACAAAAAAAGAAGACATCTTTTATTAAACTAGATGTTAAATTTGATTTACCAATATATGATGGAGAGTTGAATGCAGAAAAGATGGAAAATTGGATTAGACAAATTGATGTTTATTGGAGAGTGCAAAGTATTGATTTAGACAAGATCAAGATTCAGCCTGCCAGCCTACGCCTTGGAGGCACTGCCTTGGTTTGGTGGGAAGGCAGGACCCAAGTTGACATGAAGAGACATGGTAAGACTCTTTCTGTCTAGAGTGAATTTGTTTCTGTAATAAAAAAGCAGTTCTATCCACTAGCCTACATGCAACAAGACATGATGAGCTGGAAAAATCTTCGAAAATTGAAAGGGCAAAGTGTACAAGGTTACACCCAAGAATTTACGAAGAGAGCTTTGATTCTAGGAATCTCATTAGACTCACCTGAGACTCTGTTGAAGTACATTGGTGGTCTACACAGCTACATGAGGCATACTATCCTCATGTTTAATCCCACTAGTTGTTATAGCTCCAAATCTCACCAGTATGGTTTGTGATGCTTCAGCCATGGCCTAGGGCAACCCCTCCT